>CALYLW010001963.1:0-78865 GCA_944989445.1 Ampullaceana balthica
CCATAACAAAAAATCACATAACCCATAACCCATCAACCACCCATACAATACTATACATAAACAATATTTTTATTTTCTTATATCCCAAACTATCCCCCCCCCCCCCCCCCCCCCCCCCCCCCCCCCCCCCCCCCCCCCCCCCCACCCCCCCCCCCCCCCCCCCCCCCCCCCCCCCCAACCAATATCCATCCCCACACACACACACACTATCGCCCCCTGCTACCAACATATGGCTCGCACCCCCCCACCGCCCACAGCGCTACCCGTGACCACAGGCTCTGATTATCCCTCCACTCTCTACCACCCAAATATCATCCAATCACTCACACGCTTTTAAATAAATAAAGATCATGTTATGTTTATAACACAGATAACGAAATCACCGAGAAAACCGAACCGAGTCATGCACTTTTTGAACATTATAAGTTAATTCACTATTATTTACAAGAACTATTACCATTTGAATTTACCGAACTTATCACATTCACATCCACGCAAAAAAAACCAAAAAAAAATGCAGAACCTCGTCACGTTTTTTTTATTAATTAAAAGCTTTATCCCGTTTTGTCGGGTGACCCTGCGCTGCACGGTCCGCATCTCTAGCCACCGGAATGTGGAGTGCTGGATGCGGCTCTATAGTCGGATCCCATGCGTTAGGAATACTTTTTTCCAGCATATATATACAGTCGAGGGAGAGATGCAGTGAACGCTCGTTTCGGCTTGTTGGCGATGAGATCCCGAGAGTGTTGTTGTTATTGTTGTGTCTCTTATTTTATATCCTTTTACGATAATGCTTACTGATTATCAGATGATAATTTGTCAATTTTTTATATTAATTCTTATGTTGTATTAGTGTCGTAAAGTGCATTATATAATTTAGATAGTCAATAAGCTTTATTTTTAAATAGTGGTTCAGAACTATTTTATCACGCGCATCACCCGCACCAAAATGCATACTGTAAGCATATTTCATATAAGCGATTTGATAGCGTCACGTGATCTGACCTAGTCAATAGTATAGGCTGCGCCGAGTCGCGATTTCACTAAAACTTCTCGAGGACAGTCTTGGAACTTTCCACTCTCGTTGGTCAGCGGGTGTTTCACTGTGACAAACAGTTGTATGTAGATGTATCGGAACATACCTTAATGTTATTGTTTTTATACTAACTGATGACACACGATTCTCGTTCTGGTTAGAGTCGTTTAGCTCCTAGCGTTAAAGAATTGGTTTCGCGTCGCCCACTCGTCGTATACTACACATCTGACGACTAGGCCTGCATTTTGTATACCATAATTTTAATAGTCGATTACAACCATTGTTAAAATAGTACGTAGTTTACAGGAGAAATATGTTAATCAGCGTTAAGTTTGTTTCAATAATGCAGTTACTGAAGGGAGTTTGATGGATAATGATTGTAAATGTATTATTTATTATAGTGGCGTTTGTTTTGTATCGCATTTAATGATTATTTTACAATTTTAATTTACAACAAAAAAAAAAAAAAGAGTTTGAAAGAGTTTTGTCTAGAAAGCGGGTCATAAAGATTATGTTCACAGGTAGGCCTGTTTTCCGAGGCGTGTCGAAGGCGAAGGCGAAGAAGTTTAAAAAGATATAAATGTGTGATTGTTATTGTGTCTTGTGTACGTCGGGGCGTGCGGGGTGGGGGGGGGGGGGGGGAGGGGGGGGGTGGAGGGGAAACTCACGTGGCGATTAGAAGTGCAAGTAGTAAGAAGTGTGTCGTATAGGCATAGGACAATCCATTTGAAATAACTTGTGATGGTTTATATGATCAAGTTGAAAAAGAGGGGAAAACTAATTTGAAAGTTAAACGTGGGCCCGACTTCATTTTTTAATTTTATATTTTTGTAAATAAAGATTTTTAAGCTATTTTTTTAATTGCTTTAAACACTGCCTTTAGTGCACCCCTTGACACCCCCCTCCCCCCCGGCCATAATAATAATAAATTAATTAATTATTAATTTTTTTAAAATAATATTTTAAAATACCTTTTTATTTGTCGTCAGCGTTCTTATATTTCAGCGTTCTATATTAATCGAATGCAAAATTAGGGTGGGGGGGGCGTGGCTAATAATTAGAGATGTTTTGCTTAAAACCGACAATTTTACCAAAAGTATGGGATGGGTTGGGAGAGTTTAGAAGATGCCTCTGGCAGTGGCACTGCTGGGCCCCAAAGTTCAAGGGCACCACACCAAAGGAAAGAACATAGGTAGTAAGGAGGCGGGATGGGTTTTAACCCATAAACAGGAAACGTCATTTTACTTGATGTGGTTAGCAGACCGCAGTGATAATCAGGTGCGCCACAGAATCTTACCAGGGCGGAGGAGCTCAGGCCTGGCGCACAACGCGCTGTTGGGGGTGGGGGGTGTTGGAGGGGGGGTGTGGGAGGTGTGGGTTGAGAAGAATAGTTGTTCCCCACACAGGAAACGGTTCTCAAAAGTTATGGCTCAGTCACGCCATGACCCCAAGCGTGACAATGTCACGGTATAAAATATGATGGAAGGGGTGGCATAAAGTGATGCCAATGTCGCCGCACCCTCCCCCCACCCTCCCCGCTCTTCGGTAAAATAAATTATGACGTGAAGCGATGAAACTTTCATTATTGTAATATTAAGTTTCAATTACAATTTTATATAACAATTTTGGCCATGAACATTGTTTGTTGTTTTTCTTTCTTTTTTAACAATTAATCAAAACCCCACAAAACCCACTACCTACCACTTTTAACATACCACCCTAATAACCCCACTAATCCCCCCAACCATCAACAAAAACTACTACCCACCTAACCCCCCAAACACCCCAACCACACAACCCTACCCCCCCCCACCCCAAATACCACCAACAACAACCCACAACACACCCAAAAACCCACCACCCCCCCCCCCCCACACACCCCCCCCCCCCACAACAACCACCCCAACAACACCCCCCCCCCCCCCCCCCCCACACCCCCACCACCCACACCACCCCCCACCACCCCCCCACCCCCCCCAACCCCCACCCCACCAACCACCCCCCCCAACCCCCAAACCACACAACCCCCCCCCCCCCCCCACCACACCACCAACACCCCCCCCCCCCCAAACCCAACCCCCCACCCCCCAACCACCCCCCCCCACAACCACCCCCCCCAAACCCACACCACCCCCAACACACCACCCCCCACCCCCCCCCACCCCCAACCCCCCCACCCCCACCACCCACCCCCACCACCCCCCCCACAACCCCCACCCCCCCACCCCACCACACCCCCCCCACCACCCCCACCCCCACCACCCCCACCACAACCACCCCACCACCCCCCCCCCACCAACACCCCCCCACACCCACCCCCCCCACCCCAACACCACCCCCACACCACCCCCACACCCCCCACCCCCACACCACCCCCAACACCCCCCACCCCCACCACAACCCCCCACCCCCACCCCCACCAACACCCCACCCCCCACCCCCACCCCCCCAACCCCACACCCACACCCCACCCAACCCCCACCACACCCCCCCCCCACCACCCCCCACCCCCCAACCCCCAACCCCCCCCCCACCCCCCACACCACCCCCACCCCCCACCCAACCCCCCCACACCCCCACCCCCCACCCACAACCCCCACACCCACCCCCCCCACCCCACCCCCACCCCAACACAACCCCCCCCCCACCCACACCCACCCCCACCACCCACCCACACCCCCCACCCACACCCCACCCCCACCCCCCCCACCCCCCACCCCCCCACCCCACACCCCCAACACCCCACCCCCACCCCCACACCCCCAACACACCCCACCCCAACCCCCCACACCCCCCCCACCACCCCCCCACCCCCCCCCACCCCCCCCCACCCCCACACCCCCCACCCCACACCCCCCCCCACCCACCCCCACCCCCCCCCACCCCCCCCCACCCCCCCCCCACCCCCCACCCCCACCACCCCACACCCCCCCCCACCCCCCCCACCACCACCCCCACACCCACACCCCCCCACACCCCCCACCCCCACACACCCCCCCCACACCCCCACCACACCCCCCCACCCCCACCCACCACCCCCACACCACCCCCCCCACACACCCCACCCACCCACCCCAACACCCCCCACCCACCCCCACACCACCCCACCACCAACCCAACAACCCACAACACCACCACCCCACCCAACCCCCACCCATCAAACAATCACCCACAACCCACAAACCCAACAAACCAACCCCCCCACACAATAACCATTAATACCACCCCCTCAACCCAAACATTAAACCCCCATCTTCCAATACTATAAACTACCCTCTATTCTACCCCCCACAAACAAAACACTCACCCCCCCCTCACTACCTGCACTCGCTACGACCTATATCTCCGATATATATATATAGATATAGAACCTTTATTGATCTAGATCCACCACCCCCCCCACCCCCACCCCCCCCCATATACGACCATCCCCCCCCCCCCTATCACCCCCCTTTTCCTTCCCCCTAACCCCCCACCCCCCCCCATCCATTCAACACCCCCCCCCTCACCTAAAAGATTTAATTCCGAGTGATCCGGTTCCCCTAAACCATATCCCCTCCCCTTTCATAACCCGGACTACCAACATATGAAATTATGCTAACAGTCGGCCATTTTTGTGCGGTTTTGAAAGCCGCTTCTAACACAATTACCTTAAAATTATATAAAAATAATAGCTTCCAATGACCCAATACCAATTATCCAAGCTTTGACCACCTAACCAAAATAATTAAATATAACAACCTTGAAATATTATTCATGTTATTGATATGTCTATAAAGCTTATTCAGAGATACTCTGGATTCTCCCCAAATACCTGCAAACCCAATATAACATACTACAACCCCCCCCCCCCCACTCTCGGATTATCTACTGCCCATAGTCACACCGCAGCCGGCTTTCCCCCCCCCCCCACCTTCCTCCCCCTCTCCCGCTCCGCGCAGATATCCCTCGCCCCCTCTCCGCCTGCGCACTACTTTACGTACACACACATTCCGCTCACGACGCTGCGCTGTGTAAAGCCGCATCCAGCACTCCATTCACGGTGGCTAGAGATTGCGGACGTGCAGCGCAGGGTTCACCGACAAAACGGGATAAGCTTTTAACGTGGACGAGGTTCTGCTTTTTTGCGTGGATTGGTGAATGTGATAAGTTCGGTTAAATCAAATGGTAATAGTTCTTGTAATATAGTGAGTAACTTATTAATGATTTCAAAAAGTGCATTCGGTGATTTCGTTTATTCTGTGTTATAAACATAACATGATCTTTATTATTTTAATTTTCGTGTTTCACCCGATTTTATAATTGATCATTTCATTATTAGTCCTTTTACTTTGCTTTGGGCTATGCCTTTGCTATGGACTATTGTTAACTGATACAATTATAAAATAGTCTTTCCTTATATAATATGTTTATGTTAATTACATTAATTAGCTTTTTATATTAAAAAAAAACATTACTAAGGCTTTCATCAAATTAATTCTTTTAGAAAAGGCAAAGGTTTTCCGAAATTGAAATAGTCCAATGCCAGCCTGTGGCCGGTTGTAAATGAAGTGGACGTGGAATCATAGGGCTAGGGCCTACATACTACATACATTGAATATACATTTACTCATTACTATTATATTTGCCTAATATTATTGGCCTAAACTAAGAGTAAACAGTAAATAGCAATATAGTAAAGTCATAGCTGTAATGTCCCATAGATTAGCCACGCAGTACTCACTACTACTGTATACCACTGTATTATTGAAGGGGGGTATATTTTTGTGATGCTGTAGTAAGCCTAGCCTATACTGTAGATTGTAGTATACTCTCAGCTGATTATAACATCTATAACTTTGTATAATCCATCAGGCCTATACACTATACTATGGGTCATGGGACTATACTGTTATTTAGGAATTAACCTAGACAGGAGAGTAAATCAATAATTGCATCTCTTCTACCATTACACTTTACACTATTTAATATTTGCTCTATAATGACTATATCTATAGCGTAGCCTATTGGCATTGGCCCAAATCAAACGTTTTCCTATACACTAATACTATAACTTAGTATAACTATACTATACTAATGCTGTACTAATACTATACTAATATTACAGAAATAAATTAACAAATTAAAGCAATCCCTTACAGACGTCATAATTTGATTACCGATTCAATAGTCTCTTATTTTTTAACTAATATATTTAATTTTTTGTCACGTATCGAATTTGTAGCGTTCAATGAATAGATAGAAGAGATGGGGGGAAACGATGCCGCCCTCCCCCTCCTCCCCGCCCAACAGATGCTCGTGTTGTACATATTTAAGTAGGTGAATGTGAATGCCAAGCTAGCGAACTGGAGCCAAGAATTCAAGCTCTCCTTCATCGTCAGGAGACCCGGCCTGGTGCCAGATGGTTTAAACTGTGGCACCGCCAAACTAATTCACTTGAGGCCTTGAGGTGTGTGTGTGTGCCTGGCGCTGCATTAGCTGCTCGGATTCTATTTTTCGTTTTGTGAAAACACCAGTGGATGTTATTAATTTAAAGGAGATAATTATTTGTAAGATTTTTAAAAATGTATAAATGAAACCAATGACCAATGGCTAGAGTTGTTTCATGCTATTTAAACAAATATTTAATTTAAAAAAAAATTTTTTTTTGTAAAAACAAAAAACCATTGTCATTAAAAAAAATTTTTTTTTAGGAATCTAATTTAATTTTTTTCCGCATAACGAGTTCCTGTGATATATTAAATATAGGTATTCCGTTGTGATAAACATTTTGGATAAAGATAACTTAAATCAATACATTTCATTATGTTCCACACATTACTGATAACTCAACTGTGCTACTTTTAATTTACTAACGATGTGTGGTGAAATTCACAAAATATATATTTTTTGTTGTTGTTGAAACCAAATAGGGTGCTCTAAAAATTTCAACCTTGAAAGTGGAGTACAAAGAATTACATTATTGTGAGAAACAGATTTTCAAATTAATAATAAGTAGTGCAGCTGTTGCATTCGGATTACCCTGAATTGAAAAAGAAAAGTTAGGGGCATTGCCTCTTTTTACTTCCTGAAGTGAGTAGCTGGCGCAATAACACAGTTACGATGCTGTCGTGGAATAGCTCACCCTCTCCTGGTTTACCGTGAGTAGTGTGAGATCAGCTTCGACTTTTTCTTCCCGGTGCATTGGATAACCTCACCCTCAAAACTCTTCGCAAAGTTTGTGTATAATAACTAAATAAAACGAAAATAAAATTCTGTTACGGATTTCTTTTTTCCTTGTGATTTCCTGCCAAGTAAGTAAGTGTGATATATTACTATACTATATAACATTTGTTGATTTATAATTATTATAAATTAATAAGTTATTTTGCCTACTTAGTGTATCATGTATATATTTTATAAGAACTTTTTTTTAAAGTACTAGACTACGCCTACTTTTTAACATTATTAACAATTACTTACTATATTTATATAACTACTATTTCTTGTAAAATATTATTTAAATATTAAAATGCTGCTTTGCCAGTGACTACTCATTGTAATCGTAATGGTTGAAACAAATTATTAACAGGTGAAGATAAAAACTAAAAATAATATCGCAATAATCTTTGTTTAAAGGAGCGTCTGTTATTTATAAGATCACAAAACATCTTATACTTATAATGCTAAGTAACTAAGTATCTGTGTGAGTGCTCATTTTTAAATTTGTTTTGGTAATGGTGGAACTTTGGGTACTCTGACTTTTGTCCCAGGATTCAACTCACGAATATAGTCTGTATGACCTACATCTGGTTTGGTGTTGTACCCAGAAAAAAAATATGCAAGAATAGACATAAACCACATATAAGCGCAGGAAGCAATAATATTATGTATTGATGGATCGTCTATAATTGTAATATATACGAAATACGATAAGATACAACCTACATTGCCTACATCTGGCAAGGTGTTGTATATCTGGTTGGGTTCTGTATATGCGACGTGCATTTAACATTTGTATAAGTGTTGTACGACCTATGTCTGGTTGATAAGTTGGGAAAAAATACAATTTTTTAAAAAGCATACCTGCTTACTGAGGTGTACCTTTATTTTATCGTTTTAGGGGTTCATCAATTTTGAATGTTTTTTTTTAAAAAGTTCATATGACAGACACATACTGATCTACCAGACTATGTAATGCGCATTATGTCACGTAGAAAGAAAATTTAAGCACTATAGCCCGACAGTTTTATGTCGGTAAGAGTAAGAGGTTAGGTGCCGGTCGTTTAAATCCATTAATTGTTTACAGCCGTCTCAAACTCCAATCCTAACGCCGATACACTTGGGCACCCTTTATGAAGAAAAAAAAACAGTTTTAAGTCGCATTGATTAACGAGCAGGGAACCACATGATTTCTTACATTGAACAGCCAACCGTCTTTGTTATGTGTTTCACCGATAACTCGGCCAGCGAATCTTGATTTCTAGGAACAGTTGCCGACTGACAGCGTACAGGGACGCCTCACACAGCCGTACAGGGACACACACATATATATGCAGGGACACGCACAGCCGTGCAGGGACACACGGTCATACAGTTACACACGGTCATACAGTTACACACACTGCCATACAGGGACACACACTGCCGTACAGAGACACTCACAGCTATACAGACACAGCCATACAGTGACACACAACCATTCAGGGACACAGCCATACATTGACACACACAGCCATACATTGGCACACACAGCCATACAGTGGCACACACAGCCATACAGTGGCACACACAGCCATGCCGGGACACAGCCAGGTGTTGGCTGGGTTGTGTTAATGGGGAGAGGACTGTCGGGCGTCCGGGACAAAAGAGAGGACTGTCGGGCGTCCGGGACAAAAGAATCGAACGATATTATAATTTTCAAGCCGTTGCCGAAGTATCTCGCCCCGCACGCCTGTCAACTGTCAGGCGCGATGAAAAGAGTCAACTTTCTGCACTGGGCATCTGTGTTTCTTTAATTAATCGTTTTCAGGCCACTGTTAAGTCGGGCAGTCAACTAGTCAGTGTGTGTGTTTGTGGTGGGATGGTGTGTGTTTGTGGTGGGATGGTGTGTGTTTGTGGTGGGATGGTGTGTGTTTGTGGTGGGATGGTGTGTGTTTGTGGTGGGATGGTGTGTGTTTGTGGTGGGATGGTGTGTGTGTTGGGGGGGGCTTCGGGCCATTATCCCACCAAAAAACCAACATATTTTGTCCAGGAAATTTGTGTGAGTATTTATTAATATATAGTTTAGAAATTTTTTTCTTTAACATCTGTTGTAATGGAATTTTAATTGAAGCAAAGCTTATGTTTCACCGTAGGCGATGGACCATTTATTATTTTTGCACGTCCGCATTTCGTGTGTCATGAAAACAAACTGCGACACGCTTGTGGGCTCTTGCGACACGCTTGTGGGCTCTTGCGACCCGCATGTGGACTCTTGCGACCCGCCTTGGGGTTCGTGCGGCCCGCCTTGGGGGTTCGTGCGGCCCGCCTCAGGGTTTATCCAGCTAGCGTAAATCTGCAGCAAATCGAAAACATCAATAGGATTGTGCTAAAGTCGACTTAATTATCCTTGGATTTGGGGTATATATATATATATATATATATAGAGAGAGAGAGAGTACGGCCCTCTAACGTCCCATGATCCATTGATGCGGTAGTCCTCGTCTTGAAAAGCTTGGTGAAGAATATTTTAAGTTATGGCAAACTTAAGTCAGTCCAGTGCCATTGCTCAGGTAGTTAAGCTCCCAGCAACCGCTCCCCTTTCTGTCGCGTTTTAAAGGTTTTAAGTTTTAAACGCATTATCTTTACTTCTGCCAAGCCATTATAAAAATGTCATAGACATCTAATCAGCTCTCCATGCTTATCTAAGAGGGTGTTCGTGAAGTAACGACTGTGTGCCCACGCTGAGATACTGGATTGTAGTGAAGTAACGACTGTGTGCCCACGTCTGAGATAATGGATTGTAGTGAAGTAACGACTGTGTGCCCACGGCTGAGATACTGGAGTGTAGTGTAGTAACGACTGTGTGCCCACGGCTGACATATTCATACTGGAGTGTAGTGTAGTAACGACTGTGTGCCCACGGCTGAGATAATGGATTGTAGTGAAGTAACGACTGTGTGCCCACGGCTGAGATAATGGATTGTAGTGTAGTAACGACTGTGTGCCCACGCTGAGATATTCATACTGGAGTGTAGTGTAGTAACGACTGTGTGCCCACGCTGAGATAATGGATTGTAGTGTAGTAACGACTGTGTGCCCACGGCTGAGATACTCATACTGGAGTGTAGTGTAGTAACGACTGTGTGCCCACGGCTGAGATAATGGATTGTAGTGTAGTAACGACTGTGTGCCCACGGCTGAGATAATGGATTGTCTCGGTGGTTCTCATCTTGGGCAAGGGTGAGGCACACATGCACTTTCCTTCACTGAGATTTTCGCCGTTCCCCGCCCCCTCACTTCTCTCTTGTACATTCTTTGGTATTTTGCTTATTAAACTTTTGAACCGACTCTTGCCATTGAGATGTAGAAGTGTCCACACGCTTACCACAAGGGGTAAAATAAATTGAACTTAAAAAGTTGTACTACATCTTATTACTTAGCCCCTACTTTCGGTAACAGTGACATTAGTAGGAAAACATACAAATTAAATAACCTTTTTTGTTGCATTGTTAAATTCCATATAGTTTATTTTATTGGTATTTATTAGTGGATACTTCTATAAGTTATAAGACAGTACTTACACGTGCAGGGCATAGAGCACAAGTTTGCCCGGTAATTGCTCTTAGTCTTAGTATCGGGGGGGGGGTGAGTGTTTGAAGTTGACATTCATGACCTAATGTCAGTGGGAACGACTGACCTCACGATGGCCGTAGATGCGAGACCTGAAGGATACGCACGGTAACCTGCTTTCAAATTTGTGTACGACACACACACACGACCTATAAGTATAAGCATGAAACAAAACATGCGCCCTTGCCGCCCCGCCCCTTTATTACAAAAATAACCCCGGGAATTGTGATATGGTTAGGGGTGGGCTCGGTATATTCAGCATTCAGTGTAACCCTCTTTTTGTGTGCGTGTGTCACATACTCCTGTTGTTACTAACCCTTTTCCTGGGGCGTATCGAGTACAACAGGAGAAACTCGATGCTAAAACTCACACGGGTGACACATTCATGTTTAAAAATCGTGCTGGTGTCAGCATATACCCCGAGACGACGAGCTTTGTATTCGTGACCTCTCACTGATGCAGTGAAACATTCACGCTTGACTTTCGTTCTGTCTATGTGTGAGTGCTGTCTAAGAATAAAAGGGTTTGTCCTACTTAGATTTAGGTCTAAGAAAAGAATGAAGTGGTACAAACCACTTAGATCTATGAATGAAATGGGTCTGCCCTACTTAGGTCTATGAATGAAAGGATTTGTCCTAATTAGGTCTGATAATGAAGGGGTTTGTCCTACTTAGTTAACTAGGTCTATGAATAAAAGGGTTTGTCCTAATTATGTCTTAGAATTAAGGGGTTTGTCCTACTTAGGTCTGATAAAAGGGTTTGTCCTAAGTAGGCTGCAACTGTTCAGTTTGTCCACCCTCCCTCCCCCCACACACACTTTACAAACTCTGATCGATATGAACTCAATAAGTCATTCAGTTGCCCCAGTTTTTAAAAAAATGATCGTTACAGCATTATTTCCTTTTATTACCCCGCCCCCCAAAACAAAAAGCCGGCCTGGTCCGCAGCGTATCGTTGCTTAAATTTACCCGCCCGCCCCCACCCTCAACCACCACCCCCCTCAACCACCTCCCCCCCCACCACATCACATAGCATACCGCTAACCTTCAGACAGATGTCAGTGACTCACAGATAACTCCGGCCAAATGTTGCCCAGTTATCTTCCGTTGTCTGCTTTCCTTCACAAAAGCGATACTAGAATAACCTACTTTTTTTGTCGCCCCCCCTCCTCCCATTAAGCTTTGCGCACACCCCCTCGCGCGTGCGCGCGCACACGCATTTCATTCGCCGTTGACAAATATTCTTAAAAATAAAAACAGAAATGGCAACACATTAAAATTAAAGGGGCTGTATAGATCTTTTTTAAAAATATAATCAAATTGTTCACTTTCTTCATTCTGGGAAGAGATGTCAATGAACCACATCTACTCTATATGAAATACAAAGTATGACAACTCTTCTCCGCCAGCGTCGGCTTAGATGGTTGGGACATGTGCGCAGATTGGAGGATGGCAGAATCCCGAAGGACATCTTCTATTCTGAGCTAGCCAAAGGAAAGAGGACTACAGGCCGGCCTCACCTCCGTTACAAAGATGTCTGCAAGAGAGACCTCAAAGCTATTGTCATCGACATAAATAGCTGGGAGGAACTCGCTGTGGACAGGTACAGATGGAGACAGGCGCTGACTGCCGGGCTAGAAGCAGGAGAAAGAGACCTGCGGCAGGTCGCAGACGCGGACCGCCAAAAGAGGAAAAGGAGGGCAAATCAGCCAACCACAGGCGCTGCCTTTCACTTTCAGTGTCAGAAGTGCGGCAAAGGCTGCCATTCGCGAGTGGGCTTGTACACCCACAGCAGAAGCTGCAGGGCCATGCGCGAGGATCCCACAGGAGCACAGAAACTTCCGTCGTCTTACGAGACATAAGGAAGCCAACAACTCTATGTGAATGGCCAGCTGCTACTTTTCACCATTTGCTTTAAAAAAAATAATTCTTAACAAATTCAGACATCAACATTTTAGCAAGTATTTGGACACTTCCAACCTATTAGGTATTGATACAACCTATTTGGGTATTGATACAACCTATTTGGGTATTGATACAACCTATTTGGGTATTGATACAACCTATTTGGGTATTGATACAACCTATTTGGGTATTGATACAACCTATTTGGGTATTGATACAACCTATTTGGGTATTGATACAACCTATTTGGGTATTGGTACAACCTATTTGGGTATTGGTACAACCTATTTGGGTATTGATACAACCTATTTGGGTATTGATACAACCTATTTGGGTATTGATACAACCTATTTGGGTATTGATACAACCTATTTGGGTATTGATACAACCTATTTGGGTATTGGTACAACCTATTTGGGTATTGGTACAACCTATTTGGGTATTGGTACAACCTATTTGGGTATTGGTACAACCTATTTGAATTTGGGCATTGATACAACCTATTTGGGTATTGATACAACCTATTTGGGTATTGATACAACCTATTTGGGTATTGATACAACCTATTTGGGTATTGGTACAACCTATTTGGGTATTGATACAACCTATTTGGGCATTGATACAACCTATTTGGGTATTGATACAACCTATTTGGGTATTGGTACAACCTATTTGGGTATTGATACAACCTATTTGGGTATTGGTACTAGAAAACTGACCAGTTTTAAAATTTCACAGCCTTATCGCTAAGGGTGACACGTTTTATTTGTAAAATATCGAGAGCATGCGGCTCATTTCGGCTCTTCAGTTCCATGCGCAAATACTAATAATTATATCATTTTGTTTTCAAAAACTCATGTTAGTCCCTCTTTAAAAAACTGGGAAATTTCTTAAATTTTAATTTTTTGGCTCTTCCGTCTCAAAAGTTTGACGACCCCTGGCTTATGGCGTAGTCTATGGGAGTCAGTGTGGTTTTAACCAACTATTAGATGAGTCGTTTGTATGAAGACGTAATCTCCCCCCCCCCTCTCCCTTTTTAACACGTTTTTATTAACTCGCTTTCGTTCCTGTTTGTCCACAATTATTTCAATTCTGCCAAGGTAAAATTAAACCACTTCTGATGGTCCTAGAGATCTCAAATTTTTACCAATGTCTTGGATGACAATGCATTGTATCAAAATTTCAGATCGATCGAATGTACCATTATTAAATTATTGAACTTTTTAGTTTATCTGTATATAAGCATATGTATTATCCGTCTGCTCTTCTTTACATTACATTCACGTGCCGAGTTCACACCAACCCCGACCACATCAACCATGTTTTAACATCAAGGGGAGATCAGTCATTTCCAGTCTGTAAATGTTTGTCGGGCAATACGTATTATATTTGAACACAATCAATACTTCAAAACTCACCATAGCATACACTTAGACTAAAAAGAATAAAATAAATAGAAGTAAAAAAAAAGATTGTTAAAAAACACGTTTTTATAAGCGTACTAAAAAGAAGGAAAATAATTTAAAACGTATAAGATCAAGTAATTTAATTTAATATCACTATAAACGTGGGGCGGGAGTTTGGTATACAAATTTAAGATTTATAATTTAGAAGGCAAAAGAGAGATCTATATATATATAAATAAGGGAGATATGAATGAACTGCATATATTAAACCTCTTAAGCGCCCCCCCCCCTTTTTGACTTGACATTTCGACGTGACCAATAATTATGAAAACCTGGTTTGAGGTTAACACTGCAACCTTTGCTTTACTGACCGGGAGGTAGAGAGAGTTATGAGAGAATATCTTTAAGACCACGAGGACGAATGTTTTAGGCAAAAAAACAAACAAAATCAACAACAACATGTTAATGCATATCAATCTGGCTTTGTTGCATTAACTGATAACAAACAGTCTTTAAAGTTTTGTGCTGGTTCCCTTTAGACAGCAGTAAATGTATAATTTTCAATTAAATAATTAAAAGAAATAAACACGATTTAGACAGAAAAAAATACAGCTGCTTAAACAATAGTCTGTTGTTACACTTAATACTGTGATTTAGTGT
This sequence comes from Ampullaceana balthica, assembly GCA_944989445.1. Lineage (NCBI taxonomy): Eukaryota > Metazoa > Mollusca > Gastropoda > Lymnaeidae > Ampullaceana > Ampullaceana balthica. The sequence continues at coordinate 14,820 of CALYLW010001963.1, forward strand.
TGTAATTTTTTAATTTGAATTCTTTTTTAATTTATTAATTATTATTATAGTTTTGTTTGTTTGTTTGTTGTTGTTTTTTTTTGACGTAGGTATTGGTTTACCCGTTAAACCGTTAAACGTATTTCATTTTTTCTTTGAAACAGACGCACACTTGACTGAAAAATAGTAAAATATGCCACCATAGGCATAATGCAATGAACTCATTAAATCCCTTATATTAACTTCACCGCCGTCTCTCTCTGTCGTTCGTCGTCGGGCGGAAAAACAAAAGTATAAAAAACAACCCCGTAAAAACAAAGTTTTTGACTATAAATCCCTTATATATGAGGCAGAACTTAAAGTATTGATTATGTTCCAACGCGACAAACATTTACAGCCTGAAACTGAGTCAATTCCACCTGGTTAAAACACGAGATGTGTTCACCTCCAGCTGGCGTGAAGTCAAGTGACCCGTAAAATGTAAACAAAGTGACCGCTACATATAGTTTATATAGATAAACTAAAAATGCAATAACTTAATTGCTGTACGTTCTATCGATCTGCAATTTTGATTCGATGCATTGTTAGGTGAGACGGGTCCGTGTGCCAAATTTCAGCTCGATCGGATCACGGGAAGTGGGACATTTTTTACTTTTGTTTTTCCGCCAGCCCAAGACAGACAGAGAGAGATGACGACAGAGAGACAGAGACGGCGGTGAAGTTAATATAAGGGATTTAATAAAAAGACGCGTACAAAGAAAGTTTTTTTCTATAAATCCCTTATATATGAGACAGAACTAAAAGTATTGATAATGTTCCAACGCGACAAACATTTACAGACTGACACCGAGTGATGTCCCCTGTCTTTAATAACGGAGGGGGTGTCGGCACGACGGTCGACGTCAACGCGTCAACTCAAACTCTCACGTGGAAAAAAACAATAACAAACCGTGAATTTTAATTACATACGTTATATTAGGATAAAATAAACATGCATTAATTTAATTACGGTGCGTTCCATCGATCTGAAATTTTGATATCATGCATTGTTAGGTGAGGCGGGTCCATGTGCCAAATTTCAGCTCGATCGGATTACGGGAAGTGGGCCATTTTTTACTTTTCTTTTTCCGCCCGACGTACCAAGAGATTACGACAGACAAGATTTCGAAGTTAATATAAGGGATTTAAAAATGACCCACTTCCCGTGAAGGCATCGAGCTGAAATTTGGCACACGGACCCGTGTCACCTAACAATGCATCGTATCAAAATTTCAGATCGATCGAACGTACCGTAATTAAGTTAATGCATTTTTAGTTTATCTATATAAACTATATGTAGCGGTCGCTATTGTTTACATTTTACGGGTCACTTGACTTCACGCCAGCCAGCGGTGAACACATCTCGTGTTTTAACCAGGTGGTTTACACCAGGAGTTAAGTTAACGCGTTGACGCGTCCACACCCCCTCCCCCTTCCCACAGTTTTAAAGCCATGGGACATAATTGCAGTTTCAGTCTGTAAATGTTTGTCGCGTTTGAACATAATCAATACTTTTAGTTATATCTCATATATAACTTAATATAAGGGGTTTATAGTCAAAAACTTTGTTTTTACGGGGTTGTTTTATTTTTCATTTAATGTTATTTTTGTAACACTAACACAACCAGGCAGAGTTTTAAACTGCTAGGTGGAGGGAGGGGCTCAAAGTAACATCTTCGGGCTTCGGGTCCCCAGTTAATTGTTAATTGTTTATTTGGTGACACTTGTTTTTCCCCGCTTCTTTGAGTGTCTGTCCCGTGGTATGAAATCTGGCTGAGAGAACTTTGATTTAACATTTCCTATCTCTCTCTCTAACTCTGAAACACACACACACATTCAAAAGACAGGTCAGGTAACAGAGCCCTGCAACCGCTGTAAATAGACGACCAAGAACAGCGCGTATCGCCGTCACAGTACGGCGTGTTAAATGGGCGTGTCCATGTGACGACCTACCCATAATTACACGGGAAGTATCACAGAACTTCTGCACACACCATTTTGTAGCGCATTGTCATTGTCAATAAGGCCCTCTAGAGGTGTATGTGTGTGGGGTGGGGGTGGCATGGGTGCACTACCATAGCATGACAGAAATGCCGCCATAAATTTTGTGTTTGGAAAAAAAAGGGGGGGGGGTCTGCAGGTTTAAAGACTACATATTTTAATCTATCTTGTTTAATGTTTTTGTTATCAATCAGATTTTTTGGCCTTAACTTGCTGTTACGTGTAATTATTATAGTAATAATTTTTGCTTAAATTTTTTATATCACTGTCACGATGAGCCATAACTTTTTTTTCGCCCAGTTAAATAAAGGATATAGACTAAAGGAATATGTAGGGTTTTTTTTGAGAATGGCTGTGGTGGGTAAAAAGGGAAGCTATTTGGTCAATGTAATGAGATGGCTGTTGCTATTGTTTATTTATAGATCCTGCATGGCCCTCTGCCTTAACCTTTACATAACTTAACAACTTAACCAAGAGTTTACTAAACGTGCCCCTAAAACAGCCCAATGTTTATTCTGCAGTTGGTTATTCCGGTGCCAAACTGAGCTCATGAGAGTTTCTGTCTCATAGTTGAATAAAAGCAAATATATGCCCCCCTTCCCTCCCCTCGATACGCTTCTGTGAATCACCGTTTCGCTTATCTTTGACTTACCCGATCGTGTCAGAGCGGCCCGGGGGGGGGGACGACGACGACATATTATCTCACTTCTGTAAGGATTATTATCAACTTATTCATTCTAGAGACGCGTGGCTTCTGAATAGCCCATATATATGTGTAAACATGGCTAATAATAGCGGCAATTCAAGACCTTCTCATTTGTTAAAGTCAATTAAAAAAAACTAATGAATTTAAACTTAAACTTAAACAATTTATAATTTATCAGATTTCTTTAGAGTGACTCCCCCTCCCTTACAGTGAAAAATTCTTTTTTCGACCCCTTTCCCCCCACATATTAAAAAAAAATTACAATTTTAGATTTCCGTTAAAATTTTTAAATAAAAATAAGAAAAACCCGTAAAAAACCAAGTTTTTGACTATAAATCCTTTATGTACGAGAAGTAACTAAAAGAATGTTCATTATAATACGCAGCGCCAGACCATCCAGAAATACAAAATTGAAGTTGTGTCGTAAAACATGTTTAATATAATACGCACCGATCAGGAATATGTTTATAAAAAGAGCTGTCAATAAAATACGCACCTTATTGCGCGACAGAAAGGTTGTTCAATATAATACGCACCGCGACGCTCTATCTCAAAAAATAGCATGATACATAGGATTAAAAAAAATAATCTAAAAAATCGATAATTTAATTACGGTACATGCGATCGATCTGAAATTTTGATACATTGTTTTTATCATCGGTACGAAACTGCCTGCAAAATTTCAGCTCGCTATCTTGCGAGCAAGTGGGTTAAAAATCGATCAAAAGTTTTGGCGACAAGCAAGCAAGCAAGCAAGCAAGCAAGGTCGGTCGGTCGGCCGCAGACACTACGAGTTAATATAAAGGATTTAAAAAATCACGCACTAAACGAACCGGTTTTAATTTTTTAAGAATCTCTTTTCATTTAATTAAATATTGGGAATCCTGTGGGTTTTTTTTTAAAAAGACCATTCATTATAAAGTCAGTCTGTTTTGAGGTGTTATACAGTTTATATAACAGATAGTTAACATTCTTACAGTATTATTAGTTGTTAAAACTGCACAAACAGAAGTTCTGATTTGTGTGAGGGTAATGTAAAAAAGACTGAGCGGTAATTTCACCCGTGTGTCGATCCTATGACACGCGTGCCACTTTGGGCACGTCCGTGAGACAATTTTGCACGGCCTATTTATATCACATGTAGGCCACCTACTTGCCAATTCAGCAATAATGTTATTACTGACATTTAAACAATGTTGGCACACACAATAATAAAGGTTTGCCTCCCCTCTGCTCTATCACCTCATTGTTTAGATCGCCGCCAAATTGATAAGTTTCGGTATAATAATGAACTTTGCTTGCCAAGAGAGTAATTAAATTAAGCAAATAGTTAATAAAAAATCCATACTATAATTTCATATAACAAAATGTTGCCATAACTCATAGCCCATCTTTCACCACGATTTCGTATTCACCTTTATTTCATATCACATTCCTTCGCCATGATTTCATATCACCTTGTTGTATCACTTTATATCCGTGCTTATAAATCCTTGCATTGTTCCATTACATTACTTTATTCAATGTTGTGCTATACAATTAAAAATTTTAAACAAAGTGGTTTCTAGAGAACACGATATTGTTATGTATCATGGACAAGAAATTGCGGTTCGTTTAACATTTATCCGTTATTGTTAAACTCTTTGTACCGGCTTCGTCCCTATAGTAAAGATGGCAAGGTTTAGACTTATGTGTGTGTGTGGGGGCTTCTGGCATGTCCTATTCAACCTTTACACGTCCAACGTAAAGATTATTGTGTGAGTGTATGTGTGTGTGTGTGGTTGTTGTGATTTTGCCAAGTGTCGCTATTAATAGCGCATTGTTGGGGGAGCTAGGTAGCTGGATAGTGGAGTGCTCTAACCTTTGGCTGGAAATTGAGTGGCAGCCGAGTGTCTCAAATAGGATACCATGAACCTTTGGTTACATTGTACTGAACGATTTCTGATATCCGATATATTCACATACTAGTTTATTGGAAGCCATCGCGAGGGTTCTCCTTTACATTTATATACAGGAATACATATACTTTGTAACGGACCACACTCATTTGGCTTGTGTCTTACTTATAGGGTAAATTTTAAAAAAAAATTAGTGAGAACCACCGATGAATAGTCCGGTACTTTTGTTGTGTGTGTACGTCACCTTGTTGACGTCTTGTTGGCACTTCTTTCACTGGTACGTGCTCATAATACCTTAAACTGGGATATGTCCTGTGTAAACAGTTATTTAAACTGGAATACACCATTGAACTAAACAATCTGTATTTAACTTGGAAAAAATGATATGTCCGTCCGTCCGCTGTATATCTGTCTGTATACATTTTTGGGGGGTAAATTTATAATGTATTGGAGATTATATTTAAACTAGTGTATTACCCGTCAAAAATGACGGAAGTTTTCAAACTAAATACATTTCAGCTGACATCTATTTATTTTGAAAAAATACACATCAGAACAAAAATAATGTAATACAGAACTTTTATTTATTTTATTCATTTTTATTTTATTTCTTTATTTTCATATTGCACAATTTTATGTGGAACGTTCGAAAAGAGTTATTTTTGGTGCAGTAATTTGGTGCGCTGCTTTTCTAAAATTAGTAGCGTCACGGATTGTACCGCTATTTAATGTTGGGCTGTAAATACTAAAATTGAGATTGATTTTCCCGAATAAGTAAGTTCAAAAATTCACCTCTTTATATTTATACATCTTATCTAAGGAAAGTTATACTAACTATTTTAGTACAGAGCCCATCAGTAGCTGAATCTGGATAATGAAGTATATGTGCTTTCAATTTGGTCTGGCTTCATCCATCGATTTTTACTTTGGCATTAACGTAGTTTAAAAATCTGAGTGTGAACATGCTTGGCTAGCATGGACAAATATCGACGTATAAGAAACTATCTTTACTATTCACACATGAACACCTGTTTTTCAAATTAATATATGATTTAGTTGCATCTGAATAACAAAATGAAATTTTATGAAGAAAAAAACCCCGAGAGGAACGATTCTGAAAATTCCAACCCTCAGTAATCCACGTAAAAACGTATTTAAGTGTAAGAATAATTACAATTACATTATAACCAAAATATTTTCCCCTTTTGTCTTTTAAAATCTTTTATTAATAACACCGTAAATTAAGGCTGAATTTAATCTATATTCATTGTTTGTAATTGTAAGTAATGATTAATTTCGGATTTGATACAAAAATAATTCAATCGCTAAAAAAAAACGCTTATTAATAATATAGCGGGACTATTATCACTCCCATATGTTTTCAATGAGCATTTAAAAACGGCCCTTTACTGAAAAAACTAGGACGTTTCCACCCCCGCGCCAAGAATAGATCCGTCGACCTGGGCCGGAAGTGTGAAGGGAGGTCATTCTTATTGCAAACGAAATGGGTTACAGATAAACACAAACCCTCACGTAGCTAAAATCGTCTTTTTTTTCTCTCAACTGGCCCTGTTACATTAAATAAATATTTTGCTTCGCTTGTTTTAACTTTGCATTATAATATGATTACAAGGTGAGTTACGTCATCACTGATAGTTAATACCTAGTTAATCATAATTTAATTTTAAATTTTTATTATAAAAAGCGTAAAGTGACAAAGTGGCGTAAATTAAAAGAATTTGAATTTTATTTAAATGGATAATTTTATTGCTAAGACTAAGACCGATATGAATAAATAGGCCAGGCATACCGTATACCTTCAATTCAAATTTAATATTAATTTTAAAAAAAAATATATATATATATAGAGCTAATAATTAATAATAATACACTTCACTTTCACTGTTCACTAAATATTGTTCAGTGGTGTTAGTGTTAGTTTAAGTTTAAGCCTGTTAAAATGTTATTGTAATGATATGGCTATTTGAATTTAAGAAATTGTGGGGTTTAAGCTAAGCTAAGTAAATATTTACTTTACATCACTATACTATGAGTTGTGACTGTTGCTGTTAATAAATAAAAAAATCAAAATAATTATATATTGTAGGATTAACTGCAGTTCAGCTTCATTCTTTTCAGTGCCAAAATCAGCCACTAAATCAAGTTGTAGTAGGCTATTTAATTTAACCTATTTAATAAGTTAAGAAAATCCCATTTTTCTCTTCTCTTTGTAACAAAAATCATATTCTTACACGGTGTTCTCTAAACCCATGTCTCTCTCCACTCTATTTTTAAATCCCTTCTATCATTATTAAAACTCTCTCTTTCTTTTATTATTTCCCCCCATTTTCTTCCTTTATTGCCCACCGTCTCATCTTCTTTATCCCTTTATTTTGAATTATTTGTGACTAGAGGAATTTCCCATAATTTAAAAACTTGATAATTTAGGTTTATTTACTTTCACTCCCTCTTAACCGGCATAGCCTGAGTTCTCTTCTGGGATTGATTTTAATTTGTACATCTATTATTCGAACTCAACTCTTTTCATTTTCATTAATAAAATACCAGAGGACACCAATTGGTCACCCCCACCCCACGGCCACCATTCTTTATGCCTCTGCCATCTCTATCTTTTCCATTCTCTCCCACTATATTTCTTCTCCTCCCTCATTGTGCTTAATCTTTATATTAATTTCACTTATAACACCTAATTTTTTTTATCGTTTTGCTACAGAATCAGATAGCAAATTCTTTCTCACATTTTTAAATCCCTTATATTAACTTCACCGCCGTCTCATGGGCGGGCGGAAAAACAGAAGTAAAAAATGACCCACTTCCAATGATCCGATCGAACTGAAATTTGGCACACGGACCCGTCTTACCTAACAATGCATCGTATCAAAATTTCAGATCGATCGAACGTACCGTAATTAAATTAATGCATTTTTAGTTTATCCTTATATGAGGTATGTAATTTAAATTCACGATTTGTTATTGTTTTTTTTGCCACGTGAAAGTTTGAGCATTGAGGCGACCCAACGAAACAACGGTGCGCTTTTGTTTACATTTTACGTGTCACTCTGAGCTCGGTCAAGCGAATCGGTGACCAGACTTTTCCCCTCTCCCCCTCCCACCCACCCCTCCCCCCCTAGGGTTATGAAGCAAACTTGTGTTAAGACAGATTCAGTCTGTAAATGTTTGAAAATAATCAATACTGTTAGTTATGTCTCATATATAAGGGATTTATAGTCAAAAACTTTGTTTTTACGGGTTTGTTTTATTAATGGACTGTTTCTATTTGTTGTGAAACTAAGCCAGCTCATTTTATTTCAAGAGATGTTGAAACTGAGAATATTTTGAATTCTTGCAAATAGAGTAAATCGTTAACAACTTGAATATTCTTTTTTCGACTAGGGGATTTTCTCATAATTTAAAAGCTTGATAATTTATGACATATTAAAATATAAAATATTTTAAAACATTATAAAAAGCTCATTTTACTAAGAGAACTAATTGCAGGATAAACTGAAATCCTGGATAACTTAATCATATTTCTACTGGTAATGCATGTAATGTAGCATTGATGAGTTCCGCCATCCATTTTCATGGTGATGACTCTTGTTGATTCTCATGATTTCTTGTTGAAGCTACTGAACTGTCTGTCAGTCTGATCATCTCTCCTAACCACAATGGTCATCTTAACTTCTATATACCTTCTATATCTATGTCATTTAAATGTTACCTTAAGACTAAAACTAAGAAGAACCTTAAAAAAATATCTGTCAAAGTCCAAATTTTTTCTTCATATTGTTTGCCCAAAGGTATTTGTAAAGCATTATATATAGTTAAATAGGTTTTTATTGACTGTCAAATTATGAAGACAAATTTTTGTTAGTGTCCATCCAGTTCAACTCTATTTCTTAGTGCATGATTGGCAGATTGCATTGCACATGCAATTTTTTTTACAAGCATTAATACTGATTACAATTTTCACATCCCTCAATATTGACTGATTTGACAGTTACCCCATAGCTATATCCTTTGGTGTTATTTAAGAAGATCATATAATTTTGGTCTTATATATTTTTAATTCTACATTTGATTGCAATCTACAATATTTTTATCAAATGTTTTTTTTGTTGTCCAAAAATGATTTTAAGTCTGTCAAACTCAATAACTACCATTCTGGCCTGGATGTATTCTTCAAATGATTCAAAATTATTCAGTTTGTTGAAGGAGGTGTTCTTGCTAAATTGAACATCTCTACTAGAGCCAACAGATGGTCCTTCTTTAAGGGGCTAAAGGATCTAAAAATTTAGGTTCAAATCGGTGCCTATAATGAGGGAAAGAGCCAGCACAGAGCCAACTTGATTTGGGATATAATCTTTATTATTAAAATTAAGTGATTCACTGAAATGAGATTCTCAAAGATGATTTTCAAAAAAAAACATGTTTTTTCACCTCTACATAATGGCATGCACTAGTTCTCCTTGGCATGTTCCTGCTCGAACTCTGCAAGAAGTAAAAAAAAATAACATTCATCTGGCTAGGAAATTTGATAAAGTCTTTTTGATTGTCTGGGGTTCATTCCTATTCTATTAGCTAGGGCTGCGGAAATGAACGATTATTAATCGATTAATCGTTAACAATTTTAATCGATTAAAATTAGTTTGATCGATTAAAATTTAAACACAAATATTTCTAATATGAATTTTTCCAATTTATTAATAATTGATATTTTTTGTTACTTACATGGTTTTCCCTCTTATTATTTTTTTAGATGTGCATACGTAAACAAAAAGGTTTTTCTTCTTTATTTCTTGCATAGCAGAACGAATTTGCTGTGTTACGTCCCAAAATTTGGGAGCCATGGAATTACCGCGACATAACCGATTTTGGAAATAATGAATAGCAACCTAACGTGATCTATATACATGTATGCGTTATAAAAATATAATTAATCAAAATTATTAATTAATCTATTACATTTTTTCCCCGATTAATAAAAAATTTTTTTTAAATCAGTACCAGTCCTACTATTAGCTATTAAAAGAAAGAAAAGGTGTTTTTGTGAGATGGTTTTTAATCTTTATGATATTTGTAGTTATTGTTGTTGAAAAAGATTGATTATTTTTTAAAATTTATATAAATATTTTAAATAATTGTTTCTTTTCAGATCGATTGCAGATTTTTTTTCTCTAAGATAACTATCAATTTCTAGTGTGATTAATGGTCGCAATTAGCAAGCAGCGAAGTAAGTATTTATCTGCTCTGTTTTCTTTAGTACATATTAACCGTAGTTGTAGCTTATAACTATACACCACCTATAAGCTGCTCGGCCACGCAGATATCTGACAGATGCCGCGCAGCAGTTAGAATTACCGCGCATAAAATTTGGTAAAACATTGCACAAAAAATGGATGCTCTGCAACTTTGCACACAAGTTTTTCCACTTTGCACACGGACCAATGAGCCTTAGGGGGAACATTGCTATATTCCTGCATTAGTATTTGAGTTGTTGAAATTATGTTACAAGTTTATTTTTTAACTTAAAGAAAGTACCTAGTCAGTGGGTTATAACAGCGCTAATTTTTTTAAACCTTTATTACTTCACCTAAAAAATTAACTAGATTATAACAACCTCAAGTGGAGATTTACAAAAAAATAATTTAAAAAGAGACATTTACCTAACACATTTTTGATAGAAGCCAAGGAAAAGCTCAACTGCTCAATTTAAGTTACAGTGTATCATTTCATGTATTTTTTTCAGTTTTATAATTAATTGTGCAAGATTTCAATGGCATCAACACCACTCCGAAGACAGTAACAATAAACATCTTTAAATTCCCAACTGCTTTAGTAAGGAGAAAGGAAACCATTAACTTAAATCGCAAAGCAGAAAGAAATGGATATGCAATTTGTATAATCAATTACTCCACTGTTGAATGATCTATTTACTTAACCCCTCCCATTTCTTGGTATGAATTCACATACCAAAACTATGTTGAATACATAATCAAGGTTCATTCCCTCTCTAGCCAAACACCATGAGGCATGATGGCCTTAGTCATAGCTGGTGAACACATGTTACTGCTGGCATCTTTGATAAGTTGTTGAGGTGGTGGAGGGGGCCTTGGGGTATTAGGTTACAGGCACAGATGGCATTCAGATATTTTTTTTACAATGTTTAAACCTCTTTTTTTCTTCTCCATCTGGGCCTTCCTGACACCTCACCATCCCTATGCCTCCCCGAACATTTCCTGTTTAATTACTTTGATGTGTGTTGAAATAGGAACCTTTAACAAGGACCACATTTATTTTATTAGCTATTTATTTTTCTTCCATTTGATAGCTATAGTGTGTTTTTTTTCATAAGTGTGCACTTTTGTAACTTTTAATAAATTAATATTGCACTGACGCTGCTAAACTAGGTGATTTTTAAAAAAAAACTGTTTCAACTAAAATGACAAGTTTTTTTATAAGGTTCCATACAAGTGGCAATTTGAGAATATACACTTTAAGAGTTAAAGGTTGCTCAAAAAGTAAATAGTATCCTAACTAGGTCATTCTGTCATGACCATGAGTTTTGTTGTTTACCTAAAATCAACTGATAACAAAAACTTATATTTTAACAGCATTATTAATGATTACAGTAAACTTGACAATACTTGTCCCTGTTGCGTTACTCAATAACATGCATTAGTTTGAATATACAATGTAATTCTGGAAATGCAGTTTTTTAGTATTTTAAATTCTATATGAGCTAATGACCTGTCTGTAAAGATATCTTGTTTATAAGCCCTAATTAATTTTTCTCTACAATCTTTTCAGCCCACGATCATGTTTCACCGGAGTAGATTATTGGTGGAATGAGAACGTCCCTCAGAACTATTTCTTCGCCTGACACGTTTAGTAGGCCAGCTCCCTCTGTGATCACATTGGGCCAGGTTCGATCTGGCCCCCGGACCACCAATGAATATGTGGAAAGCCCCCGTGCTCAGCCGCCACTGCCCCTCAAACCCCAACTGGCCGCTCTAGCCGGAGGAGGGGGTGGTTCGCCAGGATTTGCACACAGAGTCACTCAGTCCACGCGCGGAGCATTGACCCTGACGCCCTCACCATCCCCGGTAGTTTCCCAGCAGCCCATCACCAAGTCTCCGCCTCTGAAAAAGGAGCTTGTGAATAATGTGCCGGATGGGGGCAGGAGCGGAGATGGGGTCCAGGTCATCAATGGGGGCTCTGCGGTCGGAGGCGTGGGGGCCAACCACGGAGATGGTATACTGTGCGAGCAGTGCAGGAAGTGCAGGTGTGCCGCCTGCACGGAGCCGCGCTCCCTGCCGTCGCACTGGTGCTGCCGCAACATGTGCGAGGTGAGTCCGGACAACGTGCTGGATGTGTGTACTTGCTTCTGCTGTGTAAAGTGTGTGTTCTATCACTGCGGAGCCGAGGAGGACAACGAGTGCTATGAGAACCCATGCGGATGCTGCTCCACCCCTCACTGCTGCCAGCGCTGGACTGTGATGGGAATGATGGCGCTGTGTCTACCCTGTCTATGGACCTACTGGCCGGCTAAAGCCTGCCTGGCCGCCAGCACCTCCTGTTACAGTCACTGCCGACGTAAGGGGTGCCAGTGCAATGTTAAACATGACAAGACCTCTGTGCTTTCAGTTGGAGGTGTAGGAGGGGGGGGCGGTGTAGGGGGGGGAAGCGGTGTTGGTGGTGTTGGGGGGAACTCCAAACATTCACAGACGCGGCGACTTTTGATAGAGTCCGACTCATCCAGTGCTTAAAGTGATATTCGATCAGTTCTTCGTTTCTGATTCTATGAGAATCTCGGGGTCATTATTATTATTATTAATATTATTATTATAATAAGTCTGTTGTTATTACATAAATATTTCACAAATTTCTGCCTCCTACGTTAATTATAGGACTGAATTATGGTGTTCTACACAAAATTTAGGTCTTTCTCCCTCACTGTGAAAGGGCATACCTATGCTTTTTTTTTCTTCTCACTTTAGTAGTTAAAAAATATTTTTTTTGTTGATATTGTGCAAAAAGAAAACAAAATAACTAAGCATTCAAATTTGAGACCAGTTTATCTTGTAGGAGGAATCTATTTACCTTTGAGGCCCCACCCCCAACTAGTCATGAAAGTCAAATGTGGATGGTGTTTGTCTGTGCATTGCTGGAGCTGTGTTGTAGGCTGTAGATGTTAAGTGAAGTAATGTGTTTGAGAATTTTGCTCATATTGAGAGGACATGTCAACAAGTCATTCAAGGATAGATGCATTTGGAGAGGACATGTCAACAAGTCATTCAAGGATAGGTGCATTTGGAATAACAGCTGGGAATTACCAAGGTGTGGCGGTCAGAGAAGATTATCATTTCTAAATATTTTTTTTAAAAGTATATATATATATATATATATATATATATATAAAAGTTATAGTTAGGAGTTTTTTTTTCTCTCTCTCCTCTTAAACTTACCAGCACTGTTCTTATAAAATTAAAGAATCTCTGAATACCTTAAAAATGAAAGTGTTTGACTCAAGCTAAGATAGATCAAAACAGGGCCTGGGTGACAATATTACATGGTGAGTGAGATCTTGATTGGTATGAACAGGTGAAGCAATGTTGCAATTTTTTTTATAGAGCAACAACAAACAAATTCAACTCAGCTTCACCCAGTCACTGTAAGTCGCAAATTTACAGAAATTAATTCATTCTTTTAGCTTGTGTTGTTTCAGCTTTTACTTTTCGAACCACATTTTCTTGATTCTTAATCAGTTTATTTCCTTAAAGAACAGTATACAAAATTAAATATTCATTGAAAGCATGCCTAACAATATATTATTGGCCAAAGTCACCAATAGAAATGTTTTAGAATCAAATTTGCTACCAATTGTTTTACTCTACTTTAAAAAAAATAATCAATTGCTATCATTTACAATAGAACATTGATAAATATTCATACACCCATATATACATATATATATATATAATATTGTTAATTCATGTAACTTTTAAATATAGAAAGTCATGTGATCTTTACAACTTTTTTTTTATGGAGAAGGCTTGTTACAACTTGTCTTTAACTGGAAAATCTGTTCATTTGTATATATTGCTCTTGAATTTTAGCAAGATTTCGGTGTAAATTATTATTACCTCTTGGTAGTTTTCCTTCAATTCTCTAACTCTCTGTCAGAAAAAGAATGCTATTTCATTTTGGTGCATAATCAACACACTAGAGCTCCCCAATTTAAGTACACTTCTAAATCAACAAAGGGTTTTAAATTTTTAAATGCGGAATAAAATTGTCTCCAAAACATGCATCAACTCTAGATTTATTTTCAATGCATTTGTTTTAGACCGTAACGTGATAACATCTATGTTGTTTTCAAATAAGGCATAACATGCTGAAATTTTATTGCCCTGATGGGAGGTATGATAGGCCAGCTATTAACATAGTCTTCAGATTCTTCCCCTAAAGCTATTGGTCAGAATGACATTAATGTCCGTGAACGTGGATAGATGAGTGTGAGATTACCTCACGTTAGTTCAGCGTCTTGTAATTCTCATGTAATGTTTTCAGATTATCTCTTGAGATTAAGGACATCTCATTAGCTCACACAATTTTCGAAGTACCTGTTTAAAACAACATTTTTTAAAGTTGGTATGGCATAAAAAAACATTTAAGAACAGGCAATGATTTAATATTAATTAGAATTTCTCTATCTCTAATGTGTTAAATAAAATACACCCAAAGAGCTGCTCCCCCAAATTAAAAAAATGCTGGAATAAAAAATAGACAAAGTTAAGTAAAAATTCTATTTGAGTCTATTCTATCTTTGATGAAAACCGCTGTCAGCATGAATAAAATATCTTGTATCAAAATAGATATTTTATAATAAAAAGTTATCAAAACACTGCAGTAAGAAGTAGGGACATGCCCCCTTGGAAGTGAATAGTGAATAACTGAAACAGCAGATCTGCTTTAAAACATCCACTGTTATGTTTTAACCAGGTGGATCCCACAGGTCATCTTATCAACTGTAGGTCTACACATAACATTAACATAAGTAACATACGTCTTTTCTCCTCTATTGCATACTTCAGATCAATAAATTTTAATCATGAGCTGGGTTATAATTTGACTGATCTTGTCCTTTATTAGGGCAGATATTTGTTTTCAAGTTGAAGCCAGTGATGGTCAGTGTTGAGTGTTAAACTTTAATTGTAAAAATGGCATTCATAGAATGATTCTCGGATCATTGTTAACTTATAATGTAAACCTACCTTAAATGATTATTCACATTGGCTTTTCGCCCTACCTCCTCATTTCCCTGCTAAAGTTAACTTCCTCTATCATTTTTTTTTCTGCCTTGTCCAGTTTTATAGATTCTAGCTTTTAATTTTTCAACATCATCTTGAAATTCATATTGCTTGATGTTTGATGTCATCTTAAAAAATTTAAATAAAAAACAACAAATGTTGAGACATTGGACAAGTGAAAGGCAACTCAAATAACTTCTGGGATCAAACATTCTTTTTTTACTCTAGCCTGTTATCCGAAATGTTAGATCCACTATGGACTTTGATACCAATTTAACCATTTAGACGGGGAAATACATTTTACTACACCTCATTCAATTGTTCACTCATCATGCCTACATCACAAGGAGGCTGTATTTAATTGATATCCAAGACATTTTAAATCATAACTAACAATTTGAGAGACCGAATTTGTTTAACTTATGCTATTAAACTTCTAACTTTTGTTATTTGGAGAATATTTGCTTTTAAGTGCCAGCATTAATGATTTTTTTAATTATTTTTTTTTATTTACTCAATTTTATGCTGCAGGGATTTTTTAATATTCTGTATTTTTTTTTATTTGACACATTTCCTTGAGACTTGTTGCACCAAAATATGAAACTTGTTGAATTAGAAAATGACTCAATATGACTACATTATATTTTGTTTAAGTATTAATAACTTAAACCATAGGAATAGGAAGTTCATCTCTTTCCACCACACTGTTTTTTTTATGTGAGTTAATGTAACAGAACTATTTATTATTTATTTAAATATACTTGTGACATTTTGAGATAAGAATCATGTAAAGTACTTTGCCAGAATGGGTATTTTTCTCTGTACCAGTTTGTATATAGTAGTGTTCTTTTTCTTCAACTCATTGTGTCTATCCATTGTGATCCTAATATAGCAGAGAGACATGTTTTGAGGTTAGAAGCGACACACAGGGATCCCAAATCCTTGTCTTAAACTTAAAGAGATACAGTTTTGAATCTGCTGTTCAAATTCATCATATCAATAAGTTTAACAGCCAGTTTTGTTGCTAGATGCACTTTTAATCATTAACGTCACATGGAAAGATATAAAAAAAAATTTGTGTTTTGGGAAGAGTAAAAATGTGTTGAAAAAAAGAATTTTTTATTCAGACCTGGTTGTGGATCCTGTTATTGCACCTGCCCTCAGCTTCTAAAGTTATTTATCTCCCAAGACTCCACGGCATCAACACATTTTGTCAGTGTTGCAGTCTCATTCTGGGCCAGTGCCCTGTCAGCAAACCATTAAATTTTACCTGACACTGGTCATTGGCTGGCTGTTCAATGCTGTTGTGTAATCAAACAAGAGACAAGCTCGGAGAATCTTACATTTAGGTAAAACCTATCGAAGAGAGAAAAAAGTTAAGTTAGGTCAGGTTAGAAAAACACAAATTCTAGCCTTCATTGTATCAATACTTACATTTCATTTTGAAGGAAACTATTATCACATCTGATAAGGTATTTGAGCCAAAAATAGAAATATTTCAAAGCAATTAAAAAAATGAATCAATACATTTTATTTTAACTCTAAAACAATTCAATTTTGCAGCAGAGAATAATTTGCAGAAAAAAAGTAACTAAATAAGTGGTTTCATGAAAAGTAGGAATAATATGGTAAAAAGCTTCGACCTGCAAAGGTAAAATACAATACATGTAATTTAGAAATGTCAATCTGGCAATATTATGTTTCATGTGAGTGTCAGATTTCGATGATTAAATTTCAATTGACTTGAGTGTACATACTTGAACTGATCAAGGAAACTCTAAGTTTCTAATGTTGTGATGTACTTATCATAAGCTCAAGAGTTGTGTATAGCCTGGGTCATGTGCTCAACTATGGCCATCTTATAGCACAGTGACCTATGGTGGTGTTTCTGCCTACTCCTACTATTACTACTGTTAATGTGTTTTATGTTCATGTTTCATTGTTAACCTGCTCTCATCACTTTTACCTCTAGACCTAATTTCTTCCATTCAGATGCATATAAGAGACCGAAATATAATTAAAAAAATAAATCTATATTTCTTTGTAATAAAGAATATTTAAAACTATGTAAAAATCCTTTTTTTTAAAAAAAAATCGCCAAACATAAAATAAATTTTCTTAGACTTTAATGAATGTATATATATATATATATATTTATATATATATAATAAAAACAGTTAACTATATTTGAAGTGGCTTACATCATGGTTTAAGTTTTTAGCCTGTCCACTCAGCTGATTGAATATTGATTTATCCTAGATATTTTACTTTATTGTTGTTTTGTTTCGTAAGTTAAGCTTATTGCTGAGCAATTTTGTTTTCTTATCTTGTTTGGGAAATGCATTTGTTTTAATCTTTTTTTTTCTTCTATATCTACTACAAACAGTATTGTGTACATTAATTAAATGGGATCATTTATTGTAACTTTTTAAAATAATTAATTCACATTGTATTTAAATATACTAAAATAAAAGTTATAGGTCAGTTTAATAACAAATTATCAAAGCACCAAATTAGAGGGAAAATATTTTCCTACAGTCTGTATATTGTAAAAAGAATCTTGACAAAATTAGTAGCTGCTCTTTTTTTCTTTCTCTGAAAAAGTCTTCAGAAACTGCAATGGCATCTGATTTTCTATAAATGCTATCAATTTTTATGAGGAAAAGAGAAAACATTTTAAACACATTCAGTTTTGCCAGGATATATTGAAACATATACCTTAACCCTCAAAATAGGGATAATGGAAGTATTTCATTTTAAGATAATTGAAATGGATGAAATCAAGTTTCCAATTCCCTGCTAATTGTGAATTATTTCCTTAAAAGAAAATATCTAATGCAACTTTGCCTGGAGTTAGCATTAAAAGGAAAGGGGGGAAATGGCTCTCTCATTGTGTTAGAAAAAAAAAGCCATGAAGAGTTTAATTTATTGTTGCTGTACACTTTGTATGATACATTGATGTAACCATTTAGCCACTGCAATGTTGTATGATATGGTTTTTTGTTTTGGCCAGGGAGGGGCTGGTTTGTGTAGAGTGAAGGGGGAAAAAAAGAAAGAAAGGAAGCCAAAAAAAAAGTTTAAAAAAAAACAGAAAAACAAGACAACACTCTACTGTGATATGTACTTTTGTTGGTCCTCTTCCTAACCCCATTCACTTGTTCAATGAACCAGGTCAAGGTCATGTGTTTTTTTGTTGTTCGGTGTTGTTTTTTTTTAAATTGCTGATCATTATGCCATGTATATGGAACATGTACATATATAAATGTATGGTTGTATTAAAATACACTGTGTATAATACATGAGATGCGAGTCATTTTGGTTGGAGTGTTCCTGTTTTGTGTGGCGTGTGACTGTCTTTCGGGGTGCCCGTTGCTTCACGGATTTGGCGTGGATGGTGTGAAAGGCGAGACCCTGAGAGACCGAGAAATGGTTACCAAAAGACTGTTGTGTTGAATCACTGCCAACACCAGCATATGTACAGATGGGCTCCACTAATGCATTCTTCTTTGACTTGTGGTACACTATAATAGAGACAATAGAGAGAAGGGGGATTGCTAGAAGTAGAAGCTATATTGCTCTACCAGTACCAGCAATGAAACGCCCGATCCAGTTTTTGCCAAATCTAGCACCAAAAAACGCACACAAACCAACTCCTGGCATAGATTGTTGTTAAGAGGAGTCGGTCCAGTATTAGCATATCATAACGGAGCTGTTCATCTCCCAGCCCCTAGTATTAGTTATTAGGCTATTTCTCAGGTGGCACCAAAGATCCCCATTTTTTAACAGGTCTCCCTGCAAGTCTAAGCGCTTTAAAAGCCAGTGACTTGGTCTCTTGGTAGTAAACCCGTCCCATATTTAACCATCGTCTAAATCACTGCCCCCCTAACCGCAACACCGACGGTAATCAGCGTGTTACCGTACAGTAGTTACTCCCCCACCTTTATTTCCGCCAAAAAACTTAAAAGGTTGCCCCAATTCCTAAAAGTTAAGTACTCTCCAAACTTGCGAGTTTTGTTAAATGCCAGAACTCACCCCGGCATCCCAACGTTCTCATGAAATAAGGAAGGTGAACTTAAGCCTACCGTCGACCTGGTCATATCAAGGAAGTTGAGGGAGGGGGGGTGTCTGGGCTGGGAGGCCATTCCTGCCAGCGCCATGCCTCGTGCCTCGTGTTGGCTGGAGATTAGATAAAAACACAACATGGCGGTTCTGAAGAGGAGAAATTTTTTATAGAGAAAATTGTATAAAGATATCTGTGTGCCAAAAAAAAATAATTTGTCGACAGCCTTCGTGCTTACTTCTTGCGTTGGAAGGGGATAGTTGAAGATTTTAGTTTGAAATGGAATAGTTGAAGATTTTAGTTTGGAATGGAATAGTTGAAGATTTTAGTTTGGAATGGAATAGTTGAAGATTTTAGTTGGAAGAGGATAGTTGAAGATTTTAGTTTGGAATGGAATAGTTGAAGATTTTAGTTTGGAATGTGATAGTTGAAGATTTTAGTTTGGAATGTGATAGTTGAAGAGGATTTTATTGGAGCGAGAAGGTGGAATTTTAGGTTGCAGAATTTTAAAGGTTTTGAAGGCATTTAAAGATTGTGTGGTTTTTTTTTAAGCGTATGATTCCGAGGCATGAGACAAACTTAGAGAGGGTGTTTAGCAGACTTAGAGAGGGTGTTTAGCAGACTTAGAGAGGGTGTTTAGCAGACTTAGAGAGGGTGTTTACCAGACTTAGAGAGGGTGTTTAGCAGACTTAGAGAGGGTGTTTGTTTAGCAGACTTAGAGAGGGTGTTTAGCAGACTTAGAGAGGGTGTTTAGGTTGATAACTAAAGACAATTGTAAACTAATTAAACAATTGATCTAACACCGAGAAAATCTGTTGCGACATTAGACATACACTAGATCCAAGTACTCATGAATTCTTAGATAATAGAGAAAAAAGTGTCGTAATATCTAAATTGTGGCGTCTGTCACACTTTTGAACAACAATAGTTAATGTTATTCTATTTCTATGAAACATGGCAATGAGTGAAACGTATATTGTCAAGTGCAGCTGTCAGTGTACAGCTAATTTATGTAACGGTCATTAAAAGCAAGTGTCCTCATTTTCGGAAAACTGTATAATTATTAAAAATTGATGCAATAAAAATATATATTGTAACATTAATAGAAAGCTCAACAAAATAAAATGGAAAACAACAACTGGCACATGCTGTTTCTAATGCACTGCACTAAATAATGTTTTTTTTTAAAAAAACGTAAAAAAAATCAAGTTTTTGACTATAAATCCTTTATTTACGAGACATAACTAAAAGAATGTTCATTAAAATACGCAGCGCTAGACAATTTAAAAATACAAAATTTTAGTTATGTCTCGTAAAACATATTTAATATAATGCGCACCGATCATGAATATATTTATAAAAACTATTGTCAATAAAATACGCACCGTATTGCGCGACAGGAAAGGTTGTTCAATATAATACGCACCACGACACTATAGCAAAAAATAAGTTAACATTAACATGTTACATAGAGATAAATAGGGATAATCTAAAAATTCATTAATTTAATTACAGTGCATTAAATCGATCTGAATTTTTGATACATCATTTTTATCATCGGCACGAGTCTGCCTGCAAAATTTCAGCTCGCTAGCTTACGAGGAAGTGGGCTAAAAATCGATCCAAAGTTTTTTGGGCAAGCAAGCAAACATTCAAATATACACCACGAGTTAATATAAAGGATTTAATAAAAACTGCACATAAGGATGAGTGGTAAATATTCACAGCTAAAAAATATTTATGACAATGGTGATATGTTGGACCAATGTTGGTGAAGTAATTTCGCGAATCCATCGTTTTATACATGGTTTATAAGTTATAATCATACTCATACACACACAATGTTCGTTTATTAAGACAGGGGTTCCCAGCCTGTTGTATTTCATTAGATTAAGAGAGGGGTTCCCAGCCTGTGGTATTTCATTAGATTAAGAGAGGGGTTCCCAGCTTG
This sequence comes from Ampullaceana balthica, assembly GCA_944989445.1. Lineage (NCBI taxonomy): Eukaryota > Metazoa > Mollusca > Gastropoda > Lymnaeidae > Ampullaceana > Ampullaceana balthica. The sequence continues at coordinate 35,788 of CALYLW010001963.1, forward strand.
TTGTATTTCATTAGATGAAGAGAGGGATTGCCAGCCTGTTATATTTCATTAGATTAAGAGAGGGGTTCCCAGCCTGTTGTATTTCATTAGATTAAGAGAGGGGTTCCCAGTTCCCAGCTTGTTGTATTTCATTAGATGAAGAGAGGGATTGCCAGCCTGTTATATTTCATTAGATTAAGAGAGGGGTTCCCAGCCTGTTGTATTTCATTAGATGAAGAGAGGGATTGCCAGCCTGTTATATTTCATTAGATTAAGAGAGGGGTTCCCAGCCTGTTGTATTTCATCAGATTAAGTTGTGTTTTAAAAGTTTACTTTTCGGATATGTTAGAGTGATGACGTAGGACCACGTCTCCCCCAACACAACTCCGCCAAGGGACGACGCATCAAACAGGTTGTCAGATATTGTGCACGATGTAACCGAAGTGCCACGCATGGAAGCGACTTTCGGTTGGGACCTCCCCTTTGGCACATTTCTTTTACGCCGTATTTTATTTTTAAAAAGCAGTTCTGTAGACGAGGGCCCTGACGAAAATGAAAGGAAACTGGTTTAGTAATTGTAACAGTTAAAATGAACGCCATGCAATGGAAATAATGGGGAACTAAGGCGGATTAGGAGGGGGGGGGCTGAACGGGCTAAAGCCAGGGGCCCTCGATGATTTAGGGGCCCCAAAATTTAGTATATTTTATAATAAAGGTGGACAAATGTTGGCATGAATCCCTAAAAATATCATAAATTAAATAAATGAATAAAATCGTATGATCTATTAATCTGATCGCTATTCGGACCCGATAGTGTCAGTAATAGAAAAACATGATTTGATAGGCTCAATGTGAGAAAATATTAATGCATACTATCTTTTTTTTTAAATTTTAATCTGTCATCAGGGTCTTGTGGCAACATGTTGGCTTGTAACGCAAAATGGAAGCGGGTTCGATTCCCAGCGGGGGAATATATATTTTTGTTTTTCAATTGTATTTTTTTATTTAAATTACTTTTTTACACTCAATTTTAGTTTCCCGGCAAACAGTTATTTCTTCGTGTTCGGCTTTTTGATGAATCCGATCCCGGAGTACAGACAAATTATATGAGCAAGGAACCAAAGGACTATTTAGTTACAAGTTAAAGTCTTATATTAGCTGCTAGCAATCATTTTATTTAAAGAGACGCTGGCTGGATAGGGCCCCAGTTTGAATTGCAGCCAGGGGCCCCGTGCAGTCTTAATCCGCACCTGATGGGGAATGGTTTGGGGGGGGGGAATAGAATACAAAAATATACAAACAAATTATGTAATGAAAACAATCAATTTAAGCTTTATCATTTCACTGTTACAGTATAGAGTGTGGTGCTTTTTAAACGCTTTATCGCAGTCCTTTTCTATGCAGGAGGGAATAGGAAAAGGATGGTTTTTAACTAAACATTTTCAATGAAAGAAAAAAATCTGTAGCTCTACCAGCAGCGTTCTTTCATGTTTTCTCGGTTCAAGAATTTTTATTTTATTTTTGGGTATGATGATAATTTTTTTTTAAAATATGGTATAAAACTGTGCCAGTTTACCCAATACCAATGTTTCGTCCAAGGTTCGTTGGTCCGTGTGCAAAGTAAAAATAAATTCGTGTCAAAAGTTGCACAGCATCCATTTTATGTTGCAATAGTTTACAAAATTTGCTGCGCGTTATTGCTAAACTGCTCTCATGGACTTTAGCCTCAGCTCTCATTGACATTAGCCTCAGCTCTCATTGACTTTAGCCTTAGCTCTCATTGACTTTAGCCTTAGCTCTCATTGACTTTAGCCTCATCTCTCATTAACTTAAGCCTCAGCTCTCATTGACTTTAGCCTCAGCTATCATTGATTTTCAGCCTTAGCTCTCATTGACTTTTGCCATAGCTCTCATTTGCTTTAGCCTTAGCTCTCATTGACTTAAGCCTTAGCTCTTATTGACTTTAGCCTTAGCTCTCATTGACTTTAGCCTCAGCTCTCATTGACTTTAGCCTTAGCTCTCATTGACTTTAGCCTTAACTCTCATTGACTTTAGCCTTAGCTCTCACTGACTTAAGTCTCAGCTCTCATTGACTTTAGCCTCAGCTCTAATTGACTTTAGCCTTAGCTCTCATTGACTTTAGCCTTAACTCTCATTGACTTTAGCCTTAGCTCTCATTGACTTTAGTCTTAGCTCTCATTGACTTTAGCCTCAGCTCTCATTGACTTTAGCCTCAGCTCTCATTGACTTTAGCCTTAGCTCTCATTGACTTTAGCCTTAGCTCTCATTGACTTTAGCCTTAGCTCTCATTGACTTTAGCCTTAGCTCTCATTGACTTTAGCCTCAGCTCTCATTGACTTTAGCCTTAGCTCTCATTGACTTTAGCCTTAGCTCTCATTGACTTTAGCCTCAGCTCTCATTGACTTTAGCCTCAGCTCTCATTGACTTTAGCCTCAGCTCTCATTGACTTTAGCCTCAGCTCTCATTGACTTTAGCCTCAGCTCTCATTGACTTTAGCCTTAGCTCTCATTGACTTTAGCCTTAGCTCTCATTGACTTTAGCCTTAGCTCTCATTGACTTTAGCCTCAGCTCTCATTGACTTTAGCCTCAGCTCTCATTGACTTTAGCCTTAGCTCTCATTGACTTTAGCCTTAGCTCTCATTGACTTTAGCCTTAGCTCTCATTGACTTTAGCCTCAGCTCTCATTGACTTTAGCCTTAGCTCTCATTGACTTAGCCTTAGCTCTCATTGACTTTAGCCTCAGCTCTCATTGACTTTAGCCTCAGCTCTCATTGACTTTATCCTTAGCTCTCAAAGTGCAGCCCAGGCCGTGTGAATCGTATGCCCGAAAAGGTCATCAGGCAGTTGTTTGTAACGAGACCTTCTCAGGGTATAAGTCCCAATTTTTTGGAACCTGCATTTAAAAGGAGAAAAAAAACTTGCTTTACTTGCATTTTTTAACTTCAACTCTTATCTTTAGTCGAAAGATGGCCAAAGTTGTACAGATTAAAATGAATGAGTAGCGTCCCTTGCCCTTTTTGTTAGTCCTCCCATCATCAGGTTAAAAAAAATATGAAAAATAATTGATGAAGAAATAAAAACAACCCCGTAAAAACAAAGTTTTTGACTATAAATCCCTTTATATATGAGACAGAACTTACTGTATTGATTATGTTCCAACGCGACAAACATTTACAGCCTGAAACTATGAGTCAATTCAACCTGGTTAAAACACGAGATGTGTTCACCGATGGCTGGCGTGAAGTCAAGTGACCCGTAAAATGTAAACAATAGCGACTGCTACATATAGTTTTATATAGATAAACTAAAAATGCATTAATTTTATTACGGTACGTTCCATCGATCTGAAATTTTGATACGATGCATTGTTAGGTAACATGGGTCCATGTGCCAAATTTCAGCTCGATGGCATAACGGGAAGTAGGTCATTTTTGACGTTTGTTTTTCCGCCCACCCGACGACGAACGACAGACAGAGAGACAGAGACGTCGGAGAAGTTAATATAAGGGATTTAAAATTTTAAAAAAACGTAAAAAACCAAGTTTTTCACTATAAATCCTTTATGTACTAGACGTAACTAAAAGAATGTTCCTTATAATACGCAGCGCAAGACCATCCAAAAATACAAAATTGCAGTTGTGTCGTAAAACATGTTTAACATAATGCGCACCGATCAGGAATATGTTTATAAAAAGGACGCGGTGGTCGAGTGGCAGCGCGCTCGACTGTCGTACCGATGGTCACGATTGCAGTTGTGTCGTAAAACATGTTTAACATAATGCGCACCGATCAGGAATATGTTTATAATAAAACGACCCCGTAAAAAAAGTTTTTGACTATAAATCCCTTATATATGAGACATAACTAAAAGTATTAATTATGTGCAAACGCGACAAACATTTACAGACTGAAACCGAAAATTATCTCCCTTGGCTTTAAAACTGGGGGAAGGGGGGAGGGGGAGTGGACATGGACGGGTGGCGTAAACGCGTTAACTCAACTCCAGGTGGTTTTCCTGGTTTAAACACGAGATGTGTTCACCGGTGGCTGGCCTGAAGTCAAGAGTCCAGTAAAATGCAAACGATAGCGACCGCTACATATAGTTTATATAGATAAACTAAAAATGCATTAATTTAATTACGGTACGTTTGATCGATCTGAAATTTTGATACGATGCATTGTTAGGTGACACGGGTCCGTGTGCCAAAGTTCAGCTCGATGACTTCACGGGAAGTGGGTCATTTTTGACTTTTGTTTTTCCGCGGTGCCCGCCCAAGACAGACAGACAGAGAGACAGAGAGAGACGGCGGTGAAGTTAATATAAGGGATTTAAAAAGGGGACGCGGTGGTCGAGTGGCAGCGCGCTCGACTGTCGTACCGATGGTCACGGGTTCGAATCCGTGCGAAGGCAAGGATCTGTTCCCGGGGCCTAGGGAGTCCCTGAGTCAACCAGCTCCGAATGGGTACCTAACTGGGTAATGCGTGGAACCCTCAAAACAGTGGCCTGTGAAAGCTGCATCACTTGCCAACAGATCATCTGTCATGGTCTGTGGACGCATTAATCTTCTGTATAGAAGGAGCGTCTGTATAGATAAGATAAGATAAAAAGTGTTGTCAATAAAATACGCACCTTATTGCTCGACAAAAGGTTGTTCAATATAATACGCACCGCGACACTCTATCTAAAAAAATAACATGATACATAGGTTTAAATAAAATAATCTAAAAATTCAATCATTTAATTACGGTACATGCGATCGATGTGAAATTTTGATACTTAGTTTTTATCATCGCCACAAAACTGCCTGCTAAATTTCAGCACGCTAGCTTACGAGAAAGTGGGTTAAAAATCGATCCAAAGTTTTGGCGACCGACAAGCAAGCAATCAAGGGTTCAACCAGACAACACGAGTTAATATAAAGGATTTAAAAACAACCCCATAAAAACAAAGTTTTTGACAATAAATCCCTTGTATAAGACATAACTAAAAATAAATATTATGTTCAAACGCGACAAACATTTACAGACTGAAACCGAAATCATCTCCCCTGGCTTTAAAACTGGGGGAAGGGGGATGGGGTGTGGACAAGGACGGGTGGCGTCAACGCGTTAACTCAACTCTTGGTGTAAACCACCTGGTTAGAACACGAGATGTGTTCACCGATGGCTTGCGTGAAGTCAAGTGACCCGTCAAATGTAAACAATAGCGACCGCTACATATAGTTTATATAGATAAACTAAAAATGCATTAATTTAATAACTGTACGTTCGATCGATCTGAATTTTTGATACGATGCATTGTTAGGAGACACAAGCCTATGTGTCAAATTTCAGTTCGAGGGCATCACGGCAAGTGGGTCATTTTTTACTTTAGTTTTTCAGCCCGCCCGACGACGAACGCCAGACAGCGAGAGAGACAGAGACGACGGTGAAGTTAATGTAAGGGATTTATAAAACAAACCCGTAAAAACAAAGTTTTTGACTATAAATCCCTTATATATGAGACATAACTAACAGTATTGATTATGTTCAAACGCGACAAACATTTACAGACTGAATCTGTCTTAACTCCCAATTGCTTTATAACCCGGCGGGGGTGGGGGTGGGGGGTGGGAGAGGGGAAAGGTCTGGTCACCGATCGCTGGACCGAGCTCAGCGTGACACGTAATATGTAAACAAAAGCATGCTGGTACATCGACCATGTGGCGTCAACGCGCGAACTGAGCTGTCACGTGAAAAAAAACAATAACAAACCATGAAATTGAATTACATACGTCGTATATAGATAAACTTAAAATGCATTAATTTAATAACGGTACTTTCGATCGATCTGAAATTTTGATACGATGCATTGTTAGGTGAGACGGGTCCATGTGCCAAATTCTATGGCTACACGGGAAGTGGGTCATTTTTTACTTTTCTTTTTCCGCCCGCCCAAGACAGAGAGAGACTGAGAGAGACGGCGGTGAAGTTAATATAAGGGATTTAAAAAATGACCCGTTAAAAGAATGATTTAGTGAAAATTCATCCGTCCATTTGGACAAACGTGTGTCTGAGACTTGTTTGCTCCACACATCAACTAATGAGCTTTGAACAAGACCAACAAAATAAATAATATAAAATAACCAAGAATGTTGTGTTAATTAACAAAGAAACATTAAATTTGATTAAATAAATTTTAAAAAAATGATTCCAGAAGGATTTGTGTATTTTTTAAAAATGTTATGATGTATTTTATTCAACTTGTAACTAAACAGTGGTTTGCTTCAGTCGTCATTTATTAAAGACGGGAAAAGAAAAAGGTTGGAAAAGGGGGGGGGAGTCAGTTTGCTTATTGCTCACGTTGATGGTTTGTCAGGTTGGGTTATCCAGAGGCGTATCTAGGCTATTTAGCGCCCGGGGACAAACTACAAAATTAACCTCCCATCACAATTTATTACCCCTATTCATCATTCACTCATTATAATATAACGTCAATCATAACAGTCCTAAGCCTCATTTTGGAGCCCTTGTATCTCCGCTCAAAACCCGGTGACATATGTAACCCCACCCCCCCCTCCCGGCTACGCCTCTGGTGTCGAGTTTGAAGGCCAGCCAGCTGTGACTGTGACATTTTGGAATTCATCTCGCAATTTAGGGTATCGAGATGTACTGCGAGCGAGGAAGTATGTCAATGGTAATTGTTTTAAACAACGAACAATTAGAATATATATGTCATTCCGTAAAGATTCCAGTTCGAATGAGTGCTCAGCTGGGAAATTGGTCTATATGCTCATAAAAATTTCTCAAACTGAATTATTTTCTCCTTCTTTAAAAGCGAATGCATTCCAGATCAGTAAGATTAATATTTTATTTTTTTTAAAACCCCGCAGCTGCCAGGTACTGCAGAGAGGAGCTCGCAGATTCAACCCAGTCTGCCTGAAGTAAACGATACCAGCCCATGGGAACGACATTTTCTGGCGTGCCCTGGCACGAGGTCACATCAAAGTAGCCTTGTGGAGAAAACAAAAATGGCACCAACATTTTTCTTGTAGGCTTGGCCTGCCTGCTATTGCCGGAGATCAAGATGGATGCCTCGGAGCAGTCCACTCACCGACAGATTTCCAGGGGGTGGAAGGATGCGGCTCTAATGAATGGAATTGCTATGCTGGTAATGTGACTATGTCAGCAATTAAATCATTGATAAATGAAGCCACGGGTTTTGTTTATCTTTAATCATCACCAAAGGTATAAAACCCGTTTTTTTTTAGAAACATGTTTGTCTGATGGATTATCGTAGCTTAAATGGAACCCTGGGCTTAATCGACTTAGCCTATAATTATTTTATTAGTGGAAATCGTCCGTGTCAGAGATGTGTGTGTGTGTGTGTGGCTGGGAGGTGTGGCGAGTAGAGCAGCTGTCTGAGGGAGCCACGCGACCAAGGGGCCTCCGCGCAAAAGGGTTGGTTATAGAGTATGAAATTATTTAGCGTACAACAACGTACACCTTTCAGTCCCACATACGACACTGGATGTTGCTGCTCACTGCTATGGCCACCGCTGTCAGTGTACAAATAATATTTTTTAAAATTATCTGCTGGCTAAGGCATGGAAAATCATAACCAAAGTTGGCTTTAAAAAAAATAACACCTTTATTTGTTCTCATAGTGCCGATAGCACCCCCTCACCCCTTTTCTACCCACTCTCTCCACCCATGTCCACTCTCAAATAAGAGTTTCACTTTCCACGGCCAGTGACTATAAATCTACCGCCGTGATCTTTGGTGTAGTTTATTTTTGCCGTGTAGATTTCACAAAGCTTGTACCACTTGGCCACCAAGTTCATTAAGATACCGTTAGCCAGGGGGGACAGCAAGTCCCCCTCATATTAGCCTTTTTTTAAAAAAAATCGGTTTGAGCCACACACCCTTTCTCCCATGGCCCTGACCTACACACACACACTCACACACACAACCCCCACACCGCGGGACTGTGACCCCAGTAAATGTCGGCCTGGAGATGGGCGGCACATCGCCATCAGCCACGTGACTCCCACCGCGATAAGCCTAGGCTTAACATGATGAAATTATCGATCTGTCTTCATGCGGTGGTCGGCCTCCTCCTACGCATCTTCACCGTTGATCCACACAGTTTTGTCTTATTTTTGTTCAGTTTTCTCTCGTTTCATCCACAGTTTCGTCTCGTTTCATCCAGTTTTCTCTCGTTTCATCCACACAGTTTTCTCTCGTTTCATTCTAACAGTTTTGTCTTTTTTCATCAACACAGTTTTGCCTGGTTTCATCCACAGTTTTGTATTGTTTCACCCACAGCTTTGTCTTGTTTCATCCAGTTTTGTTTTGTTTCATCCAGGCAAATTCGGTATGATAACATGCTAGATGAGAGAAACAATAACATGTTAAATAACAGAAACAACGACTTCCTAGATGACACACACAATGAAATGCTGGATGAAAGAAATGATTAAACCATTCATCTGGAGTTTACACGAGTATGTCTTTTTTTTTCAACATGGGGCCTGTTTAAATGGGTTACGCCTTTGCATAAAGGCCCACCATCTATTGACCACTTGTGTCCTCGTTATGGTTGTCAACCCACCCACCCTACCACTCACTCCACGGCTGGAGACGTTCTGTGCCTGTTGATGATGTCTCGAGTCTTTCTCAGTCTTATTAAATTGTCACTTTGACATATTAACACTTGTAGCCTGGGGTCCTCATATACAGGGTATATATGTATTCCATAAGCCCATTTCAGTCATGTCATAGTCACATTTTCATAAGATTTCATTGACAGCTTACATCGCTATTTACTAGCAGAGATGATTAAAAATTAACCCCAAAAGAAAAATCCCCAAAACACCCCAAAAACATCAATTACTATTCTATTATTTTATATTTATAAATAAATGATTTTTTTTACAAACAAGGAAATTGTACACATTAGTAATGTAATCATATTTGTACATTTACTTTCCTAACAATCATAAAAGAAAAATCGTGTATTATACTATCAAAATTTCAATAATTATTTGTAATATCTTGTTCTATGGACAATATTGCAAAGATTTTGTTGTCTTAAATAGCTCATTGTGGAACGAAGATAATTTTTATCAACTTCACTTTGGAGAAGCTCCTTTCACAACTAGCGACACTGATAGCAATTGTTGAAAAATTCATAGCAATATTACAATGTTGGGTACAGAATTTTCCAATATTACTGTTGAAATTTTTAAAACAAATAATAAAGGAGGCCTTTCCCCCCGTTTTTCTAACATAAAGCCTCTTCTTGTAGTGTAGGTACAGCCATAAAAACCTGGATCCTTTTTCTTTAAATATTTAACTGTTTTTTATCAATGTAAATAAAGTAATTTTTTTTTATGTGCAAATTCATCATTTAGTAGGTTACATCGCATTATATACGAATATTTTCTTGCAAGGACATGCAACTCATCAAAGCGTTCTTTTATTTTCTTTTATAATTCCATCCATGGATAAAAACATTTTCCGTTGTACTTCTCGTTCTAAAGATAGAACCACGTCTTCTTAATTTTACCCACTCATATTTTTTCTCCTTCTAGCTCTGGGTTCAGTTGATATCACCCACTCTTCACAAATTGTTTGGCTGATATAACAGCGTTTTGTATTAGCACATCTCTTTGTTCCATGCAATGGGTTTGCATTAATTTAAAAAAATGACGGGTTCCCATAAACTTAGATAACATAGAAAATAAAATTGCATTGAATTGAGTAAAATTCCAGCATCTGATCTCGTTTTACTGCTGACTTCTTCAGATATCAATATTTCCAAGACGCTTAAAATTTTACAGTATGTCTTTTTCGAAATTATTTATACCTATTGTGTGTTTAAAAACGAAGAAATTTGAATATTTTCATGTTCTTGCCATAAATCTTAATAATTTTCCATAAAATAGACGAATGCAAATTATTTACACATTACTTTAAATTGGATAAGTGTAACATTTTTAATGAGTAACGTATTTTAATGAAAAACACAAATTATTTGTGCTACTTTAATGCAATGTGGGGACGCGGTGGTCGAGTGGCAGCGCACTGGACTGTCGTACCGATGGTCACGGGTTCGAATCCGTGTGAAGGAAAGGGTTTGTTCCCGGGGCCTAGGGCGTCCCTGAGTCACCCCGCTCCGAATGGGTACCTAACACTACATGCAGTTAGGCGGCTGGGCAATGCGTGGAACCCACAAAGCCGTGGCCTGTGAATGCTGCAACACTTGCCAACAGATCATCTGTCATGGTCTGTGGACGCAACTATCTTCTGCATAGAAGGAGCGTCTGTATAGATAAGATAAGAAGATAAAAACAAAATAAATTTGAATTAAAAAAAAAGTACCTTACAATAATTTGTAAAACTGAAAACTCAAACAGTAATATAAATTACTACTTGCAAGTTAAACACAATATTTGAACCACCATGAATTGTAGGTACTTGTTCGCGCATCATTCTGCGAATGTCGAAATTCAAAAACCATCGTGGCGATATTGATAGCACATATCATATTAAAACAAATCGATACCTTTTTTAAGTGATTTAAATTTTTTGAACGGTTTTTCGTTACTTATAACATCTACTATGTAATCAAACAAATGTTGTGGGGAACTGTTAATTAAGACTAGAAATTGCAAATATATTTGTTTCACCTTGCTTTTCCCCTTCAAAACAAAAGGGGTTGTCGTCTGAATAGCTTGCACTTTTCAAATGCCCGCAAATGACGCCCCTAAATGTGTGCCGCACCCCTCTAGCTACGCCACTGATTTACATAGACGTAGGGGAATGAAAAAAAATATAATTATTATTTTGAAAATTGTATTTTTCCAGAGGCTAATGGGAGTTATTGCAACATATTAACTTTATAATTATTATTTTGAACATTATTACTGAACTGGCTGACGTCATTTCAAAACCAATCACATTCTTTTAAATGTCAGTTTACATAGTGTCTTGGAATTAAGTTTTGAAACACACTTACAGTTTTCAAGTCATTTGATAATATGCACACTTTTATATCAACAAGTATATTAGACCTGAACAAAATATTTAAAAAAAAACAACGATTGAACAAACTCATAAAAAATAATCTAAAAATTTATATTTGCGCAAGCTGTAGTTAAAGCTACACGCATTCTCAAAGTCTCAAGCTAGAAGTCAAAAGTTGTTTTCTTCTTTTTATTTCATAGATAAATTAGGTCTTTTAAGAAAACAATTTTTTTGGTAATTTAAAAAAAAATAGGTAACAGTTTCTTAACTGAACCTTGAATGTTTAACAATTAAAAAATTTTGAATCCTGTTACTGTTGTCATGTATTTATATGTAAGAAAAGTGAAATGGTTGAATTCAAATTCTTTTGACAACCCGATCCCCAAATGTCAACCTCGTCACAACTGTCAACTCCCCTTACCACACACCTATTTTGTTGTAGTTAATGGGCGATCCCCCACGGCAAAATCTGTTTTCATATTACTACGCCATACAAATTTTGGTTTAAAAAAATAAATTTAAAAAATAATAATAATAAATAAAAAAAGAAAAAAGATTTTCTGAAGAAGAAAAAAAAAGGTAAAATATATTAAAATTTGCATTGAAAAATATGTCTGTATTATTAGCTTTATTATTTTTTTCTGTTAATTATCTTGATGTATGTTTCAGTTACGGGGGAAAGAAAAATTGAATTCTGTTTTCAATCCGCTTGAAACTTTACTCTTATGAGGACAATATATGATAATGAATTTTTAAAAAATGTTAAATATGTTTTGTTTAGTTTTGATGAGCCTAGAACCACAATCATTTTTTGACAAGCCTTGCGGCAACGTCAAGGACCAATATTTAAGAAACTCATTTTGGATTTTGAAATTTAGCTCTATGTCTAGATCAACTGCTACATTTCCTGTTTGCTAACTGCGTACCTAGAATCTTAAGTGGTTAATTTATGTCAGTTTTCGAATAGTTGTATTGAGTACCATTGGGGTAATACTGCGTTTTTTCTTGGAAAATCTTGACACAATACATACGCTGTTCGTTAATGTCATGGACAATTAGTGACTGGAACAAGCTTTTAAAGGGATCAGTTCACGCGACGACAGTTGGCGTTTGTGTGTCTATCGCCCTCTGTTCTCCAACCTCGAATCAGCCAATCACTATATACCCTATATGAGCAGCCCTGCAAAGTCTCATATACAAAAAACCCTAAGCAATCATAGGAGGCACAATTAATTCAAAGTATTGCTGTTGGTTTATCAAATATAGAAAAAGAAGTCCCACTTTAGAAAGAAAAAAAAAGAAGAAGAAGAAACAACCACAAAGTAGAAAATAAAATTTAAAAATTAAAATTATAAGGGCCAAGTTTTTTAAATGGACCAAAAATAAGAAAATAATGTTTTCAAGACCGTTCTGCGTGTTTGAGAATGTGTGTATGACAGTGGCGTAGCTAGAACTTTTGCCGCCCGGGGTGGTCCCCAATTTGCCGCCCTTTTTAGGGGCCGTCCACAAATGACGTCACGCACGGGGGGGGGGTGGGGTGGGTGGAGGGAGTCACACATTTGTGACGATGTGAGACCAGGGGGGTGGGTGTTTAAGAAATGTGACCTCACGTCAAAACGAGCAACTTTAAATAAAATTTACACTTACATATTTGATTACTGTCACTTTATTTAATGACGTTTAGTTAAAACGCGCGTTACGATATTAGAATGCAGCGTTACACTAAAAACATACTTAAATGACAAAATTTTTATTTGAAACATGCTCATTTTCAAAACAGAAAATGCGGCTTTTATGGGGGGGGGGAGTGGTAAAAGCTTTGTGACGTCTTATATTGAAGAAGGGGTCTAAGTTTTTGTGACGACGTGTGACGAAGGGAAGGGGAGGAGGGTGAAAATCAGCCAAAATCGCATGAGGTCATTTATGGACGGCCAGTTAGTCGATTATATTATGGTTTTTATCAATTAATAAACATGAATAAACAATTGTTATTGAAACGATGTCAAGGTGGGGAACATGTTTACCATTGCATGCCATATTTATATAAGCAGTAAGAAAAGAGGCCGCATACGATTATATACCTATAAATAGAAATTTATAAAATAAAAGATACTTTTTTTAAAGGCCACAAGAAAGTTACTGAGGTAGCAGGTCCTACCCCCCCACCCCCCCCCAACCAATGAGACAAAACATATTACAAATTTACACCCAAAAAAACATTACCAATCACTATTCTTTTATTTTGTATTTATAAATGATTGATTTTTTTATTTACAAACAAAGAAATTATATACATCAGTATGTTAACATATTTATACATTTACTTTCCTAACTTTCATAATAGAAAAATCGTGTATTATGCTATCAAAATTAAAATTATCTGCAATATCTTGTTCTATGGACAATATTGCAAGATTTTGTTGTCTTTAATCGCTCATTGTGGAACGAAGATAATTTTTTATCAACTTCAGTTTGGAGAAGCTCCTTTCATAACTAGTGACACTGATAGTAATTGTTGAAAAAATTCATAGCAAAATACAATGTTGGGTACAGAATTTGCCAATGTATACTGTTGAATAAATTTTACTAGATCAAGGAGGCCTTTCCCCCCGTTTTTCTAACATAATGCCTCTTCTTGTAGTGTAGGTACAGCCATAAAAACCTGGATCCTTTTTCTTTCCATATGGAACTGTTTTTTATCAATGTCAAAACAGTAAGTTATTTGATGTTCAAATGCTTCATTTTGTAGGTTACATGGTATTAAATACGAATATTTTCTTGCAAGGACATGCAACTCATCAAAGCGTTCTTTTATAATTCCATCCATGGATAAAAACATTTCTCGATGTACTTCTTTTCTAAAGATAGAACCACGTCTTTTTAATTTTCCCCACTCATATTTTTTTTCCTAACTCCACGTTTAGTTGATACCTCCAACTCTTCACAAATTATTTCGCTGATATAACATATTTTTTCTATTAGCACGTCTGTTTGTTCCTTTTAATGTGTTTGAATTAATTTAAAAAATGACGGGTTCCCATAAACTGAGATAACCTAGAAAAGAAAAAGATTGCATTGAATTGAGTAAAATTCTAGCATCTGATCTCGTTTTACTAGTTACCTCTTCGGATGTCATTTTTTCCAAGACGCTTGAAATTTTAAAGTACTGTATGTCTTTTTTCGAAATTATCTATGCCTATTGTTGTGTTTATTAGAGGAGAAATTTGAATATTTGCATATTCTTATCATACATCTTAATTATTTTCCATAAAATAGACAAATTCAACATATTTACACATTAGTTTATTAAATTGGATAAGCGTAACATTTTTAATGAAAAACCGCATTTTAATGAAAAACACACATTATTTGTGCTACTTTAATGCAATAAAAGCAAAATAATTTAATTTTTAATAACTCACCTTACAATTATTTTCTGAAAACTGAAACAATAATATAAATGACTACTTGCAAGTTAAACACAATATTTGAACCACCATGCCTTGTAGGTACGTGTTCGCGCATCAACAAAAACTGTCGTGGCGATAATAATAGCACATATTATTCAGCCCAGCGGTGATGTGTTTTTTAGTACTTTTCTTATAAAAGAGTCATCTGTGAATTATACCCCTTAGTTTTCCAAACAAATGCACACCTTTTTTTGAGCGATTAAAAATTTTTGAACGGTTTTGCGTTAGTTATAATATCCACTATGTAATAAAATAAATGTTGTGCGAATCCGTTAATTAAGCCTCGAAATTACAAATATTTTTGTTTCATCTTGGGTTTTCCCCCTAGAAACGAAAAAGGGCGGTAGTCGGTAATGGTTGTACTTTTCAAATGCCACCCCCCTTAATGAGTGCCGCCCGGGGCGGACCGCCCCCACCGCCCCTTAGCTACGCCACTGGTGTATGAGGAATGGACGATCCCTTGTAAAGCATATAAAAGTATTTTTCAAATATTCTATAATAATTTTTTATCTCAAACAAATTACACAATTTTAATACTTCTCATTTGTTTTACAAAGGTTCTCTTTAGATTTTTAGATTATTGAGTGTAATGAGTATGCATTCTAGTTTAATCTAGAGTATATAATCATATATATATATATATATATATATATATATATATATATATATATATATAATATATATATATATATATAAATTAGTGTCTCTTCTTATAACTGCATTTTACTCTCCCCGGATGGCTAAAGGCATTTATAACACCACCCAATTCAAGGCATGTCCAAAATTTCAGACCGAAATTAAAACATTATTTTCTCGTTTTGTAGTCCATTAAAAATGCGTGGTATTGAGAATATATTTAAACAAAAAAATATTTGTTTATTTTGTTTATTAGCTGGTTGCTGGTAAATTTTTGTTTTCCCTACTTTCTCATGTTATCTTTAGTAATAACAATATGGCTGTTAACGATTAATTTAAATTTAATGGTTAACTTTTGAAAAATTAACGATTAATTAATCGTTAATTTCGATTAAAGCCAAAAATTAAAATTTATGATGTCATAAGTAACACTTATTAAACGTTCTTGTTGAAAATCTAAATAAAAATGGAATGTCTCCTTTATATGTCATCTTTTAACCAAATACGCAAAAGGACAAGTGTGTTGACATTATTTGGTTCAAGTGATGAGCGGGTCTAATTGACAACATAACCAGCCGAGCTGAACAACCATTCACATGGAACTGAGGTAACTGGTATGCACAAAACGGTCTTGGCAAGTAATGACATTATCGGATATCGGTGTTCATTAAGTTTCCACCATTGTAGAGGGTTAATGGATTCAGGAACTTTCATCTCCATTTTGTAACGCAGTAATTCATCAGAAGAGCTGTCGTCATTTTCTATCTCTGAGTCAAACTCCATTACTGCCATTAGTTTAACACGCTTTTCATTTGGTTAGATAAGTCTACGAACTGTTAGAACCATGGTAGGCAAACTTTATCAACATTTTTAAAATTTCTGTCAGTCAATAGTTTTAAAACCAAAATGTTCGTGTAATCGCCGGGTAATTTATTATTTATCGGCCGCTATTTTTTTTTACTTTATGACTTCCAATAATTTGTAAGTGATGTGTCGATTAATCGTTAAAAAATAATTTAATCGTTAAAATTTGTAACGATTAATCGAGAAATTAATCGTTAACTTCCGCAGCCCTAAATAATAATAATAATAATAATAATAATAATAATAATAATAATAATAATAATAATAATAATAATAATAATAATAATAATAATAATAACAACAGACAAGAAAAGCTCTCCGATCTTTGGTCCATCTCTGTGAAAGAATACTCGGCATACCATGCTAACCAATAAAGGAAATAACGTTAATTCTTTATCTTTGATTTGATTCTTTCCACAGCGCAACAAGTCCTTGATATTGCCGGCACCTGGGTTAGGTATAGAGCGGCCTGGGTTTCGTGCACGTGAGTTGGCCGCACCACAATCGCACATCTTTCTCAGTGCCGCCCCACCGATGGTGCGTGTGTGTGTATGTGATTGGGGGGGGGAGGGGCGGCCACAGAAGTACCTGTCCTAACCCGTCGACCGGAGGGCGAAAATAAGTGGGTGAAGCAAAAGGTGTTTTTTGTTTTTTGTTTTTAAATCCTTTATATTAACTCGTGGTGTCTGCGGCCGACCGACCGACCGACCGACCGACCGACCGACCGACGTTGTCGCCAAAACTTTTGATCGATTTTTAACCCACTTGCTCGCAAGATAGCGAGCTGACATTTTGCAGGCAGTTTCGTACCAATGATAAAAACAATGTATCAAAATTTCTGATCGATCGCATGTACCGTAATTAAATTATTGATTTTTTAGATTATTTTATTTATTCCTATGTATCATGCTATTTTTTGAGATAGAGCGTCGCGGTGCGTATTATATTGAACAACCTTTCTGTCGCGCAATAAGGTGCGTATTTTATTGACAGCTCTTTTTATAAACATATTCCTGATCGGTGCGCATTATATTAAACATGTTTTACGACACAACTGCAATTTTGTATTTCTGGATGGTCTGGCGCTGCGTATTATAATGAACATTCTTTTAGTTACTTCTCGTACATAAAGGATTTATAGTAAAAAACGTGGTTTTTTACGGGTTTCTCTTATTTGTTTGTTTTTTTTGTTGTAAGAATATTTGTGTGTGTGTGTGTGTGTGTCCCTTTCTATTCAATGGAGAGTCAAAGAACTTGTTCAAAACAGCATACCAAACAATTGAGAAGTCTGAAGCTAAGAACACTATTCTAGTGCAGTTGCGTATTTTTAAATCCTTTATATTAACTCGTGGTGTCTGCTTTCTTGCTTGAGGCAGGCGGGCGGTGCCGAAAAAACTTTGGATCGATTTTTAACCCATTTCCTTGTAAGGTAGCAAGCTGAAATTTTGCAGCCAGACTCTTGCCGATTATAAAAATGATGTATCAAAATTTCAGATAAATCGAATCTACCGTTATTAAATTAGTGAATTTTTAGATTATTTTATTTAACTCTATGTAACATGTTAAATTTTTTTGCTATAGTGCCGTGGTGCTTTTTATATTGAACGACCTTTTTAATATTTTCCTGTTGCGCGATTCGGTGAGTATTATGTTGACGTTACTTTTTAATTAAACAACCCCGTAAAAACAAAGTTTTTGACTATAAATCCCTTATATATGAGACATAACTAACAGTATTATTTTCAAACGCGACAAACATTTACAGACTGAATCTGTCTTAACTCAACTTTGCTTCATAACCCTGGGGGGGGGCGGGGGGTGGGAGAGGGGAAAAGTCTGGTCACCGATCGCTGGTCCGAGCTCAGCGTGACACGTAAAATGTAAACAAAAGCACGCCGGTACTGCGATGGGTCGGGTCAAAGTGCAACTCAAACTCTAACGTGGAAAAAAACAATAACAAACCATGAATTTGAATTACATACGTTATATTAGGATAAACTAAAAATGCATAAATTTAATTATGGTACGTTCGATCGATCTGAAATTTTGATACGATGCATTGTTAGGTGAGACGGGTCCGTGTGCCAAATTTCAGCTCGATCGGATCACGGGAAGTGGGTCATCTTTGACTTTTGTTTTTCCGCCCGCCCAAGACACACAGAGAGAGAGATGACGACAGAATGACAGAGAGACAGAGACGGCCGTGAAGTTAATATAAGGGATTTAAAAATATATTCCCGATCGGTGCGCTTTATATTAAACATGTTTTACGAGACATAACTAAAATTTTGTATTTTTGGATTGTCTTGCGCTGCGCTGCGTATTCTAATGAACATTCTTTTACTTATGTCTCCTATTTAAAGGATTTATAGAATGCAGCTTTTCAGTGGCGTGGCTGACGGGTTTGGGTAGAAAAAGTGGGGGGGGGAATCTCCACGGTTGAAAAACTTGTGGGAAATTGGGAAGGGAGGATTGTGGTTTAAATGGATTCATTCATTAATGAAAATAATATGTTGCTGGTGGCTATAGTGGAATAAAATTTGTACATTTAAATGGCCAACATCCATGCGATGATATCTGGATAAGGATGAGTCTTTTCAGTCCGCGTTGTTACGCTAGAAATGATTTATCGGAAAGCGATTTTAAAACAAAATGATTACAAAATAAATTCATGGGCTCTTTTTATTTTAAAGTAGAACACAGGGATTCGTGAAGGGCCAGAAAAAAAAACATGGATAAGCGTAGAGCGTCTGTAATACATAAGATAAGATAAAAGTATCATCAAGCTTTTAGGAATTTAAAATAAAACAAAGAGTTTTTATTTTTATTTAATGATTTATATTTTATTCCGTCAATTTCTCAAATGCCGGGCCGCACTTAAGTCATCGTGAGACTAAAATCCTCAAACGTCGTGTTTCACTTTTCGACGTCACTGTGGCCACCTAGTAGTGTACATAGTAAGACCTGATCTGGATAGACAAGGAATCCTCAAGGTTGAAACACACCTTTTTTTGTTTTGACTAATCTGTTTTAATTAAATCCTCAACAAATTTAAAGCGTTTCAACAAAATGATGTAGTAACTTCGGTTTGGATGTGTGTGAGTGTGTGTGTGTGTGTGTTGTGGGTGTTGTGGGGCTAGGTGTGTGTGGGGGATGTTGTTGGGCTAGGTTTGTATATGTGTGTGGGTGGGTGGGTGTTGGGGGGGGCTAGGTGTGTAGATGTGAGCAGAGTCAATGGTAAAGGTTGTTTTTAAAACTTCAATTGTTCTTTGGTCAACTTATGAGTTAATCCTCCGTCTATTTATCCCCCCCCCACACACACACACTTTCCCACCCCCAGACTCTTCAAATATACCCGCCTCTCATTTTTTTCCGTCTATAAAATATATGGCACCAGGTCCAGACATAACCTCAATGTTCGCTTTTCCGTTTCCCAATCCCCCCCCCCACCCTCCAAAAAAAAAGTATGTCTAACCCACACCAGTCATTGAGTGTAAAAAAAATAATACAGAATAACAAAAATGCAGACCCGGAACATCCGGGTATTATCTCCACCAAAAAATGTATGGCGAGGGTGTAGAGCAGGTTTTTTTTCTTCTTCATATTAATTACTCTTCTGGGATTAGTTCATACTACTAACAGCTATCGGATTAGTTCATACTACTTACAGCTATTGGATTAGCTCATACTACTTACAGCTATCGGATTAGTTCATACTACTTACAGCTATCGGATTAGTTCATACTACTTACAGTAATCGGATTAGTTCATACTACTTACAGTAATCGGATTAGTTCATAATACTTACAGTAATCGGATTAGTTCATAATACTCACAATAATCGGATTAGCCGCTTGTTGTAACCACAGTCTGTCATCGATTCAGCGACGCAGACTACCAAATTTGTTGCTGCTGCCTCCCCATCAGACTACCAAATTTGTTGCTGCTGCCTCCCCATCAGACTACCAAATTTGTTGCTGCTGCCTCCCCATCAGACTACCAAATTTGTTGCTGCTGCCTCCCCATCAGACTACCAAATTTGTTGCTGCTGCCTCCCCATCAGACTACCAAATTTGTTGCTGCTGCCTCCCCATCAGACTACCAAATTTGTTGCTGCTGCCTCCCCATCAGACTACCAAATTTGTTGCTGCTGCCTCCCCATCAGACTACCAAATTTGTTGCTGCTGCCTCCCCATGTTTCTATAAACGTAAACGATTTCAGCGTCCACGTCAGTTTATAACCTGGAATGTTAATTCATTACAATCATTCTACGGTTTGACTTACGGACCCCCCCCCACACCTTTACAAACCCCGCAACCATCCCTCAAATCCCTTCATTCTGTGTCTTCCCACAGTCAGGATAAAAATTACCTTCCGACACTTACCTCTTACCACTTACCGTTATCTATATATATAAAAATCAATGTATGTATGTATGTATGTATGTATGTATGTATGTATGTATGTATGTATGTATGTATGTATGTATGTATGTATGTATGTATGTATGTATGTATGCATGGCTGTTATAGCTGACTAAACCATTCATCCGATCACCATGAAACTTTTGGAAACTTTTGAGTACGCTCCCGTGATTGAAATAGGCTACTTTTTTTTCAAAATTTAATACTCATGGGGCGCCGGGGGCCCATAATGAGATTTTTTTCTTATATGAGCTATATAAAAATTAGTTTAAGGCTTAGCTGCTTGGAAAATGAATGGATCTTGACCAAACTTGGTACATAACAACTTGATAGCCTATATTAAAATACTATAGGGCACTGATTTCCTAATGTCCATTTATTCGGGGCTGGGGGCCCAAAATGTCTTTTTTCATAAACGTTTAAGATTTTATTCCCAATTCAATTATTAAAGATCTTGAGAAATATAGATAAATATATCAACTATAAAATTGATTGAAATAAATAGGTGTTTTGAACTTGATATCTTGCACTAATTGGGCCCTGGGGCCCTTAATGTCGTTTTTTGCTTATATGAGCTATATAAAATTAGTTTATGCGTTAGCTACTGAGTAAATGATTGGATCTTAACCAAACTTTGTATATAAAAACTTGGTAGCCCATATTAAAATAAAAAATGGCACTGCACTTCTAATGTCCAATTGTTCAGGGCCGGGGGCCCAAAATGTCTTTTTTGTTTTGTATACTCTAAGATATTATTTCCCACTCAGTTTTTAACGATCTTGAGAAATATATCCACGAGGAAACTGAATTTAAATGAACAGGTTTTCAAAATGTACATTTTGAACTGAATGGGCCCGGGGGCCCCTTAATGTATTTTTTCATTATATTAGCTATATAAAAATAGTTTAAGTGTTAGATAATGAGAAAATAACTGGATTTTGACCAAACTCGGTATATAAAAACTAAAGAGCCTAAATTAAATTACTATAGGGCACTGAACTGCTAATTTCCATTTCCTCGGGACTGGGGGCCCTAAATGTGTTTTTTTCCTAACTTTTAATATTGTATTCCCCATTCAATTTTACACGATATTGATAAATATAGATAAATATATTTATACTAGTTTTTGCTGCGGCGCCCCCCTTTTTTAAGGGCACCTACGGCGCCCACCTTTTTCAAAAGCCCAAATAACTTGTCCTTGTATGATAAACACGTAATATTAAAATTTCTTAAATGTACACAAAGTATTTTATAATAGTTTTTTATTTTATTTTATTTTTTATGTCAAAAGCCCAAGTAACTTATCCTTGTATGATAAATACGAAATATTCCTGAAATGTACACAAAGTATGTATAGGTTGTGCTGCGGCGCCCACTTTTTTCAAAAGCCCAACAAACTTGTCCTTGTATGATAGATACGTAATATTAAACTACCTTAAATGTACACAAAGGAATTTAAAATAGAGGTTGTAGGGTGCCTACGGCGCCCACTTTCTTTTTTGGTTGTCAAAAGCCCAAGTAACTTATCCTTGTATGATAAATACGAAATATTCCTGAAAATTAAACAAAGGATATATATAATAATTTCTACAGTGCTAATCACCACACGATTTTAAAACTTATTTTAGAAAGCAACGCACCAAATTACTGCACCAAAAAATAACTATTTGAGTCAATCAGCACTGCTTACAACGCAAAATTTAAAAAAAGCAGAGTGATGTCCCTCAGCGTTAGGTATCAGCGATAATTTAGCGTAAATATATAGATGATATTTGTTATGAAATTGATTGAAATGAACGGATTTTTAACTTCATATGTTAAACTGATAGGCCCGGTGACTCTTAATGTAATTCCTTTTTTATCTATATGTATTCCTTTTTAAATCCCTTATATTAACTTCACCGGCGTCTCTCTCTCTCTCTCTCTCTCTCTCTCTCTCTCTCTCTGTCTGTCTGTCTTGGGCTCGGCGGGCGGAAAAACAGAAGTCAAAAATGACCCACTTCCCATGATCTGATCGAACTGAAATTTGGCACACGGACCCGTCGAACCTAACAATGCATCGTACCAAAATTTCAGATCGATCGAACGTACCGTAATTAAATTAATGCATTTTTAGTTTATCCTTACATGAGGTATGTAATTTAAATTCACGGTTTGTTTATTGTTTTTTTGCCACGTGAAATTTTGAGCTGACGCATTGAGGCGACCCAACGAAGCGACGGGCGCTTTTGTTTACATTTTACGTGTCACTCAGAGCTCGGTCAAGCGAATCGGTGACCAGACTTTTCCCCTCTCCCCCCCCCCACCCACCCCTCCCCCCACCCACTAGGGTTATGATGCAAAGCTGAGTTAAGACAGATTCAGTCTGTAAATGTTTGAAAATAATCAATACTGTTAGTTATGTCTCATATATAAGGGATTTATAGTCAAAAACTTTGTTTTTAAATCCCTTATATTAACTTCGCGGCCGTCTCTCTCTCTCTGTCTTGGGCTCGGCGGGCGGAAAAACAGAAGTCAAAAATGACCCACTTCCCATGATCCGATCAAACTGAAATTTGGCACACGGACCCGTCTGACCTAACAATGCATCGTATCAAAATTTCAGATCGATCGAACGTACCGTAATTAAATTAATGCATTTTTAGTTTATCCTTATATGAGGTATGTAATTCAAAATTCACTGTTTTTTTTTAAAATCTTAGTTCCACGTGAGTTTGAGTTGACGCCGACCGTCGTGTTGACGACGACCGTCGTGCCGACACCCCCTCACATCCCACCCCCATTTATTAAAGACAAGGGACATCACTCAGTGTCAGTCTGTAAATGTTTAAAAATAATCACTACTGTTAGTTATGTCTCATATATAAGGGATTTATAGTCAAAAACTTTGTTTTTACGGGTTTGTTTTTTACGGGTTTGTTTTATTAAATCCCTTATATTAACTTCGCGGCCGTCTCTCTCTCTCTGTCTTGGGCTCGGCGGGCTCGGCGGGCGGAAAAACAGAAGTCAAAAATGACCCACTTCCCATGATCCGATCAAACTGAAATTTGGCACAAGGACCCGTCTGACCTAACAATGCATCGTATCAAAATTTCAGATCGATCGAACGTACCGTAATTAAATTAATGCATTTTTAGTTTATCCTTATATGAGGTATGTAATTCAAAATTCACTGTTGGTTATTGTTTTTTTTTCTGCCAGTTTCACGTGAGTTTGAGTTGACGCCGACCGTCGTGTTGACGCCGACCGTCGTGCCGACACCCCCTCACATCCCACCCCCATTTATTAAAGACAAGGGACATCACTCGGTGTCAGTCTGTAAATGTTTGAAAATAATCAATACTGTTAGTTATGTCTCATATATAAGGGATTTATAGTCAAAAACTTTGTTTTTACGGGTTTGTTTTATTACTGAGATCGTTGCAACGCACGACGGGTCTGCTAGTTATTGTATAAAATTGTCTGTTAAAGTATTCCCTCCCACTCCTGTTTTTTTAAATCGACAGTCGCTTTCCAGTTTCAATATGTAATTCTGGCTCTAGGATCGTAACATCTAGGCAAGTGTTATATAAATAAGTAAAATTGGTGGGGGGGGGGTGTCGAGGGAAGGGATAGGTGGGGGAGCGGCTAAATGGCTGAGAACCGCTGGGTCAGAATGATAGAATTGAGCCATTAGAACTGTCAGGTGTTCAACTTTAACACATGCGTGATCACCACTCACCCCCGTCCCCTGACAGCCCCTCCCCTCCTCCCCCGCCCCTTTTTCCCCATCTCACGCCGCCCCAGTGACTGGAACACGTTTGAGGAATGATAATTTCAACAAAAAAATATTAACACCAGGACTCGGACACACAACACCAGGACTCGGACACACCCGACTTTTTGTCATTAAAATTCTGGAGTTGATGTTAAAAACTGCATCCGGCCTAACACTGATAACTAACTCTCACTTACCTTGTCTTTCTCCCAGCCCGATAGCCCCACCACCCCTCACCTCCCGCCCTTCTTAGAGATATCTGCCTGGCTCTCACCTTCCTTGCCCTGGCACCATACCCTATTCCAAGTCAATTTCAGTGTTGCCATGGTTACTGTTTGCCCGCACTATTTTGTTTTAAGGTGGAATTGTTTTCGTGAACATGAACGAAAGGCGGTTATTTGGCCAGTCCGTCTCAATGGCACTGCGTAGGTGGACGAACTGCTGGCTGTCTGAGTGGTGTGTGTAGGTGGACTGTTGGCTGAGTGGTGTGGGTAGGTGGACTGAGTGGTGTGTGTAGGTGGACTGAGTGGTGTGTGTAGGTGGACTGTTGGCTGAGTGGTGTGGGTAGGTGGACTGAGTGGTGTGTGTAGGTGAACTGAGTGGTGTGCGTAGATGGACTGAGTGGTGTGTGTAGGTGGACTGTTGGCTGAGTGGTGTGTGTAGGTGGACTGAGTGGTGTGTGTAGGTGGACTGAGTGGTGTGTGTAGGTGGACTGTTGGCTGAGTAGTGTGTGTAGATGGACTGAGTGGTGTGTGTAGGTGGACTGAATGGTGTGTGTAGGTGGACTGTTGGCTGAGTGGTGTGGGTAGGTGGACTGAGTGGTGTGTGTAGGTGGACTGAGTGGTGTGTGTATGTGGACTGTTGGCTGAGTGGTGTGTGTAGGTGGACTGAGTGGTGTGTGTAGGTGGACTGAGTGGTGTGTGTAGGTGGACTGTTGGCTGAGTGGTGTGGGTAGGTGGACTGAGTGGTGTGTGTAGGTGGACTGAGTGGTGTGTGTAGATGGACTGAGTGGTGTGTGTAGATGGACTGAGTGGTGTGTGTTGGTGGACTGAGTGGTGTGTGTAGGCGGACTGAGTGGTGTGTGTAGGCGGACTGAGTGGTGTGTGTAGGTGGACTGAGTGGTGTGTGTAGATGGACTGCGTGGTGTGTGTAGGTGGACTGAGTGGTGTGTGTAGGTGGACTGAGTGGTGTGTGTAGGTGGACTGAGTGGTGTGTGTAGATGGACTGAGTGGTGTGTGTAGGTGGACTGAGTGGTGTGTGTAGGTGGACTGAGTGGTGTGTGTAGGTGGACTGAGTGGTGTGTGTAGATGAACTGAGTGGTGTGTGTAGGTGGACTGAGTGGTGTGTGTAGATGAACTGAGTGGTGTGTGTAGGTGGACTGAGTGGTGTGTGTAGGTGGACTGCTGGCTGCCTGAGTAGTGTGTGTAGGTGTGTGCGAGTGTCTGTGTCTATGTGTGCCTGAGTGTGTGTCAGGCGGTGCGTGTACAGTGGGTATGTTCGGAAAGAAGAATAAATTTCAAACAGGAAAAAAAAACCTGGGATAAACCACGATCCAGCGAGGGAGGCCCCCGAACACGCAATCTGTGGGTGAGTCAGATGTTGGACGTCATGGGTCAGCGCTGGAGCTCAAACCGCTGTCCACTGTGTGGACAACGCGGAGGCTTTAGTAGAACGGTAGACTAGAGTAGAGGAGTAGAGCACATATGAACAGTAGAACTATTATCGAGAGGTTTTCAGTAGAAGAATTGTCTTATCTAGCCAAGTTTAAAAGTGGAAGTGTAGAAGATTGTGTTACAGTGTTTGGGCATATGTCTGACCAACGCCGCGCAGCAGTTAAGAAATACCGCGCAGTACATTTTGATAGGGAAAATACAATATCAGTTTTAATGGGTTGTAAAGTTGTACACTAAATGTTGATGCTATACTATTTTTCACACGAATTTGTTGTTTTGCATGTGGACAAACGAACCTTAGACGGAACATTGCTAGAGACCAGAGAGAACACATTAAAATGGTTCAACTCTTTTAGAGTGGAACTCTACGGTAAAACTATGGCCCGGAGAAAGAGCGAAAGGAAACGAACTTCAGTGCTACAGTGCAATGATGAAACCATGTACCGAATAGAACTGTGCGGTGAAGAGCTAGAGAGTAGAATTTTAGTATGAAACTATAAGGCAGAGCTGTATGGTGAAACTATGGCATATCTTTATGGTGAAACTATGGCATATCTTTATGGTGAAACTATTGGCAGATCTTTATGGTGAAACTATTGGCAGATCTTTATGGTGAAACTGTGGCATATCTTTATGATGAAACTGTGACAGATCTTTATGGTGAAACTGTGACAGATCTTTATGATGAAACTGTGACATATCTTTATGATGAAACTGTGGCATATCTTTATGATGAAACTGTGACAGATCTTTATGGTGAAACTGTGACAGATCATTATGGTGAAACTATGACAGATCTTTATGGCGAAACTATAGGCAGAAGATATTTGAAATGTTTTGGAGTAGTCAGGGGCTATGGGAATTTTTTAAAAATTGAATTTTTTTTTAGGTTACATGAAATCCAAAGTAGCAATAAAATAACACAAAAATATTTATTAGCACTGCGTAACTTTTAGACAATTCTGTAGAGTGCTTAAAATCCAAGACAAACCATAATTGTACTATAAAACAACAGGTTCGTGTCATATTTCAGACTTTTTATATTTGGCTGTATTGTGTACTTTAAAAAAATTAAACATTACATAATAGGTCTATAATCTTACAAGTTAAAAAGAATTCATTTTGAAATTAGACGCCCTATTTCCTGATTTCATGGGTCACAGTCATACGTTAATAGAATCAACGACAACAAAGACGGAAAGAAAGCCAGGGCCAGTCATAGACGTGGGTGTCTAAGAGTATGTGGGGGAGATGCTACCATTCGGACTGTGGGCGTTCTGTCTGGAGAGTAGCTAACAAAATGGAAACAGAAGGCGGCACGTGCTATACGCAGCTGACCGCGGGAGGTTATCTGATGGAGTTCACCGACTAGAGGTCACTAGCAGGTGAACGTTATCATCTGTTGGAGCCTGGCTGCCGTTATAGAGGAAATAGCTGGGACCACCAGGCCTACCAGACAGAGAGACGGTACAAACCAGACGATACAAACCACAAGGTACAACCCAGATGGTGTAGCATGCAGTAGAACTAGACGGTACACACATGACAGTACAACTACACGGTACATCTAGACTCTAGACGGTACAACTAGACGGTACCACTAGACGGTAAACTTAGGCGGTACATCTCTAGACGGTACAAACCAGACGATACAAACCACAAGGTACAACCCAGATGGTGTAGCATGCAGTACAACTACACGGTACATCTAGACTCTAGACGGTACAACTACACGGTACATCTAGACTCTAGACGGTACAACTACACGGTACATCTAGACTCTAGACGGTACAACTAGACGGTACCACTAGACGGTAAACCTAGGCGGTACATCTCTAGACGGTACAAACCTGGCGGTCCTGGCGGGACATCTACACGGTACAACTAGATGGTACAAACCAGACGGTACAAATAGATGGTACACACCAGACGGTACAACTAGATGGTACACACCAGACGGTACAACTAGATGGTACACACCAGACGGTACAACTAGATGGTACACACTAGACGGTACAACTAGATGGTACACACCAGACGGTACAACTAGATGGTACACACCAGACGGTACAACTAGATGGTACAAACCAGACGTTACAACTAGATGGTACAAACCAGACGGTACAACTAGATGGTACAAACCAGACGGTACAACTAGATGGTACACACCAGACGGTACAACTAGATGGTACACACCAGACGGTACAACTAGATGGTACACACCAGACGGTACAACTAGATGGTACAAACCAGACGGTACAACTAGATGGTACACACCAGACGGTACAACTAGATGGTACAAACCAGACGGTACAACTAGATGGTACAAACCAGACGGTACAACTAGATGGTACAAACCAGACGGTACAACTAGATGGTACAAACTAGACGGTACAACTAGATGGTACACACCAAACGGTACAACTAGATGGTACACACCAGACGGTACAACTAGATGGTACAAACCAGACGGTACAACTAGATGGTACACACCAGACGGTACAACTAGATGGTACACACCAGACGGTACAACTAGATGGTACAAACCAGACGGTACAACTAGATGGTTCACACCAGACGGTACAACTAGATGGTACACACCAGACGGTACAACTAGATGGTACACACCAGACGGTACAACTAGATGGTACAAACCAGACGTTACAACTAGATGGTACAAACCAGACGGTACAACTAGATGGTACACACCAGACGGAACAACTAGATGGTACAGACCAGACGGTACAACTAGACGGTAAAACTAGACGGTACAACTAGATGGTACAAACCCGACGGTACAACTAGATTGTACAAACCAGACGGTACAACAAGATGGTACAAACAGAACGGTACAACTAGATGGTACAAACAGAACGGTACAACTAGATGGTACAAACCAGACGGCACAACTAGATGGTACAAACCAGACGGTACAACTAGACGGTACAACTAGACGGTACAACTAGACGGTACAACTAGACGGTACAACTAGACGGTACACACATGACAGTACAACTACACGGTACATCTAGACTCTAGACGGTACAACTACACGGTACATCTAGACTCTAGACGGTACAACTACACGGTACATCTGGACTCTAGACGGTACAACTACACGGTACATCTAGACTCTAGACGGTACAACTAGACGGTACCACTAGACGGTAAACCTAGGCGGTACATCTCTAGACGGTACAAACCTGGCGGTCCTGGCGGGACATCTACACGGTACAACTAGATGGTACAAACCAGACGGTACAAATAGATGGTACACACCAGACGGTACAACTAGATGGTACACACCAGATGGTACAACTAGATGGTACACACCAGACGGTACAACTAGATGGTACACACCAGACGGTACAACTAGATGGTACACACCAGACGGTACAACTAGATGGTACACACCAGACGGTACAACTAGATGGTACAAACCAGACGTTACAACTAGATGGTACAAACCAGACGGTACAACTAGATGGTACAAACCAGACGGTACAACTAGATGGTACACACCAGACGGTACAACTAGATGGTACACACCAGACGGTACAACTAGATGGTACACACCAGACGGTACAACTAGATGGTACAAACCAGACGGTACAACTAGATGGTACACACCAGACGGTACAACTAGATGGTACAAACCAGACGGTACAACTAGATGGTACAAACCAGACGGTACAACTAGATGGTACAAACCAGACGGTACAACTAGATGGTACAAACTAGACGGTACAACTAGATGGTACACACCAAACGGTACAACTAGATGGTACACACCAGACGGTACAACTAGATGGTACAAACCAGACGGTACAACTAGATGGTACACACCAGACGGTACAACTAGATGGTACACACCAGACGGTACAACTAGATGGTACAAACCAGACGGTACAACTAGATGGTACACACCAGACGGTACAACTAGATGGTACACACCAGACGGTACAACTAGATGGTACACACCAGACGGTACAACTAGATGGTACAAACCAGACGTTACAACTAGATGGTACAAACCAGACGGTACAACTAGATGGTACACACCAGACGGAACAACTAGATGGTACAGACCAGACGGTACAACTAGACGGTAAAACTAGACGGTACAACTAGATGGTACAAACCCGACGGTACAACTAGATTGTACAAACCAGACGGTACAACAAGATGGTACAAACAGAACGGTACAACTAGATGGTACAAACAGAACGGTACAACTAGATGGTACAAACCAGACGGCACAACTAGATGGTACAAACCAGACGGTACAACTAGACGGTACAACTAGACGGTACAACTAGACGGTACAACTAGACGGTACAACTAGACGGTACACACATGACAGTACAACTACACGGTACATCTAGACTCTAGACGGTACAACTACACGGTACATCTAGACTCTAGACGGTACAACTACACGGTACATCTGGACTCTAGACGGTACAACTACACGGTACATCTAGACTCTAGACGGTACAACTAGACGGTACCACTAGACGGTAAACCTAGGCGGTACATCTCTAGACGGTACAAACCTGGCGGTCCTGGCGGGACATCTACACGGTACAACTAGATGGTACAAACCAGACGGTACAAATAGATGGTACACACCAGACGGTACAACTAGATGGTACACACCAGATGGTACAACTAGATGGTACACACCAGACGGTACAACTAGATGGTACACACCAGACGGTACAACTAGATGGTACACACCAGACGGTACAACTAGATGGTACACACCAGACGGTACAACTAGATGGTACAAACCAGACGTTACAACTAGATGGTACAAACCAGACGGTACAACTAGATGGTACAAACCAGACGGTACAACTAGATGGTACACACCAGACGGTACAACTAGATGGTACACACCAGACGGTACAACTAGATGGTACACACCAGACGGTACAACTAGATGGTACAAACCAGACGGTACAACTAGATGGTACACACCAGACGGTACAACTAGATGGTACAAACCAGACGGTACAACTAGATGGTACAAACCAGACGGTACAACTAGATGGTACAAACCAGACGGTACAACTAGATGGTACAAACTAGACGGTACAACTAGATGGTACACACCAAACGGTACAACTAGATGGTACACACCAGACGGTACAACTAGATGGTACAAACCAGACGGTACAACTAGATGGTACACACCAGACGGTACAACTAGATGGTACACACCAGACGGTACAACTAGATGGTACAAACCAGACGGTACAACTAGATGGTACACACCAGACGGTACAACTAGATGGTACACACCAGACGGTACAACTAGATGGTACACACCAGACGGTACAACTAGATGGTACAAACCAGACGTTACAACTAGATGGTACAAACCAGACGGTACAACTAGATGGTACACACCAGACGGAACAACTAGATGGTACAGACCAGACGGTACAACTAGACGGTAAAACTAGACGGTACAACTAGATTGTACAAACCAGACGGTACAACAAGATGGTACAAACAGAACGGTACAACTAGATGGTACAAACAGAACGGTACAACTAGATGGTACAAACCAGACGGCACAACTAGATGGTACAAACCAGACGGTACAACTAGACGGTACAACTAGACGGTACAACTAGACGGTACAACTAGACGGTACAACTAGACGGTACAACTAGACAGTACAACTAGACTGTACAACTAGACGGTACAACTAGACGGTACAACTAGATGGTACAACTAGACGGTACAACTAGACGGTACAACTAGACGGTACAAACTGAACAATACAAATAGATTGTACAAATATCTAGGACAACTAAATACAGGTACAATGAAGTGTTTCATTTAGGTGGAACGACTATAAAGAACACACGCAAATTTAAAAGAATTATGCTTTAAAGACTCGGTCACTTTTTACCCCTTGTAATATTCAACAGTCTGTTAGTTTTACTAACAATTATAAGATTTTAACTCTATTTTTTTATAATTTTATTTTTATTTTTTATTTTAATTAAAAGACACCGATATTATTATATTGGTGTTGGGGTGGGGAGGAAGCCATTTTTGTTTGGAGGTTAGGGGCTGGGGGTGATTGTGTTATTCGGGTCAGGGGTGCAATCTGCCATGGAGTGCACTCATGGCATTGACGGGCACCACGTTTAGGTAGGGTGCAAAGAAAGGCGTGGCCGAAGGCAGGTGCAGTCAGAGGCAGACACTTGACTCCCACCAACCTCCCCCCCCCAGTACCTCCGCTCCCACCCTTACATCAGTTGGTGGTTGCACCTTTTATACTTTAGCTAAAAGTTATTTACGTTGTTACTTATTTAATGTTATTTACTTTGTTACTTATTTAATGTCATTTCCGTTGTTACTTATTTAATGTCATTTCCGTTGTTACTTATTTAATGTCATTTCCACTGTTACTTATTTAATGCCATTTCCGTTGTTACTTATTTAATGTCATTTCCGTTGTTACTGATTTAATGTCATTTCCACTGTTACTTATTTAATGCCATTTCCGTTGTTACTTATTTAATGTAATTTCCGTTGTTACTTATTTAATGTCATTTCCGTTGTTACTTATTTAATGTCATTTCCACTGTTACTTATTTAATGCCATTTCCGTTGTTACTTATTTAATGTAATTTCCGTTGTTACTTATTTAATGTCATTTCCGTTGTTACTTATTTAATGTCATTTCCGTTGTTCCTTATTTAATGTCATTTCCGTTGTTACTTATTTAATACTCCGCTTACTTCCTTTGTGTTTTATTTCCTCCGATATATCATCAACTCGATTTGGCGTTTCGCTACAGTAAATAAGTATCGAATACCTCCACCTCCGACACATTGGCCAGGGAATGTGTGTTAAGTGACTCTGAACTGAACCCGATCAGTTTAGAGTAAAGATGTCCGTGCATGAGAAATGACGGCTAAACGACCCCACCCCCTCTCTAAAAATACGTCACAAAGCTAAACGACCCCCCCCCTCTAAAAATACGTCACAAAGCTAAACGACCCCCCCCCCTCTAAAAATACGCCACAAAGCTACAAATAACAAAACAAAAAAAAACACTTTATTTTCTATTTGAAAATAAGTATGTTTCAAATCACTTTTATTGTCA
Source organism: Ampullaceana balthica (assembly GCA_944989445.1). NCBI lineage: Eukaryota > Metazoa > Mollusca > Gastropoda > Lymnaeidae > Ampullaceana > Ampullaceana balthica. The sequence goes on from CALYLW010001963.1 coordinate 68,755, forward strand.
TTTAAGTATTTATTATTAATTTAGTGAAGGTCTACAAATATCGCAACCCACGTGAAGCATTTAAAAAAAACAACTTTTAACCGGCCTTCAGAAAACGAACTGTGTTAACATCCTTAGATTATATTTTATTTTAATACATACAAATTAAACATTAACTATTAATCATCACGGTTAACGTCTTTGTGTAGAAAAACAAATTATTTAACAATAATATTTTAAAAATGTATTTTTTTTTAAAAATCCCTCAATTGACTGACATGCATCCCGTAAGAAAGAGGTCGGCGAACAGGGGTAAATAACCTCATCTGGGGTCAAAAGGGAATTCTTGGGGGTAAATGCGGACTCATTTGGGACATATAACATCCACTACAATCCACTAGATATATTAAAATACGTCATGTGTACGTGTACGCTTGGAACATATGCCCATTATTGAACCGGTTCCTTCCAGAAAATGCATTTTAAAAAATGTGACAACTATGTAGATTTCTTACCTACGTACTATACGAATACACCTAAATCCACCCTACTTTCATTTATATTGACACGAGTGAAAATAATCTTAATCCACATGACTTGACTGTATAAAGTATCTTTTCTGTGATATTTAAAATTAATGCCTTAAAAACTGAGCTAAGAAGAAAAGTTGTTTTGTGCTCCTCTCGAATTGCTATGTCAAGAATTTGATGCATTCAATAAAGTTAATGAATACTTGACTAATTTTAAATGGGCTCATTTATCATTATATCTAGAAATGGCCAGGGGCGTTTGACCAAAAACCAATCGAAACAATTATATCAAACTTAAAACGTTTTATAATTCTATCAAATAGATTCCCTGCCCCCCCCCTTTTTTTAAAGAAAAAGGATATTCCGTGTCGTTTTGACTTAAAATATCTACACATAATCATATTCAGATCATTTTAGACACTTGTCATGCTTGTAAAACTCACCAGTAGCATTTTCGGGGGGTGGGGGGTGCTAACGACGCTCCCCAAATCCCCGAGTCATGTGAGCAGGACCTAGAGTCTGGGGGTTGTTAAGCACACTTAAACTTGTATATTTTGGGGTAACGGGCAAAAAAGTTCGCCGACTCCTGCCGTGAGAGAACCAAACGGAGCTGCGGTTACATCACAAATGCTTTGATGTCAACATCAAACGACGCAATTTCATACGTTATCGTGTGGGTTCTCAAACTTAAGGATTATAATTAGATTTAATTTTCGTGTCTTGATAGCTTACGCCAACCAGCGTCTGATGGCCTACCGACTGACACATTGAGAAGCACTGATTTTAAAAAATATAATTTTAAAAAAAATAAATTTTTTTTAAAAAGTCATTAAATAAATTGTAAGCGACCAAATATTTCAGTGGAAGTTTTATTTAAAGTTACACTTTTGATGTGACGTCACATTTCTTCAACCCCCCTCCCTCCCGCTCGTCACGCATCGTCACAAAAGTGTGACCCCTCCTCCCCCCTTAGGTGCGTGACGTCATTTATGGACGGCCCCTTAGTCAGTGACATAATGGGTGGACATGAGCAGTTAGATATGACGTGTTAGATATGGCCAGTTGGATATGGTCATTTAGATGTAGCCAGTTAGATATATCGAATTAGATGTGGCCAGTTAAAAGTGGACAGCTGGATGAGTAAGATGATGTCACTCAGATAGGATCTCTTAAGTGTGAGTCAATAACTCAGGGTAAAATTAGATTTGTCTTTAAATACAAAAGCCAAAATAAACTAACAACAATTACAACAGAATATCCCCCACCCACACACCCACACCCACAATCACAAACACACACCAAAACACGAACACACACACAATCTTATTCCCGTTTGCACGATCCCAAATCTCCGCAGTAGCGAAATGGCGTGGAATACAATACTTTCATAACACTACAAACAGAATACAACACCCCGTCTATTGACAACCAGTGTACACCACCCCATCTATTGACAACCAGTGTACACCACCCCGTCTATTGACAACCGGCGTACACCAACCCATCTATTGACAACCAGTGTACACCACCCCATCTATTGACAACCAGTGTACACCACCCCATCTATTGACAACCAGTGTACACAACCCCGTCTATTGACAACCAGTGTACACCACCCCATCTATTGACAACCAGCGAACACCACCCCATCTATTGACAACCAGTGTACACAACCCCATCTATTGACAACCAGTGTACACCACCCCATCTATTGATAACCAGTGTACACAACCCCGTCTATTGACAACCAGTGTACACCACCCCATCTATTGACAACCAGCGAACACCACCCCATCTATTGACAACTAGTGTACACAACCCCATCTATTGACAACCAGTGTACACCACCCCATCTATTGACAACCAGTGTACACCACCCCGATCTATTGACAACCAGTGTACACCACCCGTCTATTGACAACCAGTGTACACCACCCCATCTATTGACAACCAGTGTACACCACCCATCTATTGACAACCAGTGTACACCACCCCATCTATTGACAACCAGTGTACACCACCCCATCTATTGACAACCAGTGTACACCACCCCATCTATTGACAACCAGTGTACACCACTCCATCTATTGACAACCAGTGTACACCACCCCATCTATTGACAACCAGTGTACACCACCCCGTCTATTGACAACCAGTGTACACCACCCCATCTATTGACAACCAGTGTACACCACCCCGTCTATCGACAACCAGTGTACACCACCCCGTCTATTGACAACCAGTGTACACCACTCCGTCTATTACAACCAGTGTACACCACCCCATCTATTGACAACCAGTGTACACCACCCCATCTTTTGACAACCAGTGTACACCACCCCGTCTATTGACAACCAGCATACACCACCACATCTATTGACAACCAGCGTACACCACCCCGTCTATTGACAACCAGTGTACACCACCCCGTCTATTGACAACCAGTGTACACCACCCCGTCTATTGACAACCAGCGTACACCACCCCGTCTATTGACAACCAGTATACACCATTCAGCGATATTTTACCATTTAGCGCGTAGTATAGACCTAAAGCTCCCTCTCAAATTTTGTGACCGATCAGTCTAGCCAAGACACCCAGCAATGATGATAAATTTCAACTATTACATTAGTCTATAGCCAGACATCCAGCAATGATGATAAATTTCAACTATTCCATTAGCCTAGCCAAGATATCCAGCAATGATGATACATTTCAACTCTTCCATTGGTCTAGCCAAGATATCCAGCAATGATATTATTACTTATGTAAGTATTGTAAGAATGTATTTTATGTGTACTGATGAAGGCATTAGCCGAAAGTTTACCCTGTCCGTATCAGTCTAAAAAAAATAAAGCTCAAATTTATTGTTTGTCATTGCACAATTTGTTTGTGTAAATTTGTTTTTTATTTTAAAAGCTTTATTGCAGTCCCCTTCTATATGATGTATTAATGATATCCAGCAATGATGATAAATTTCAACTATTCCATCAGTCTAGCCAAGACATCCAGCAATGATGATAAGTTTCAACTATTCCAAGAATCTTTGTGATTCTAAAACTCTTTTCGTATTACATGTGGCCTACGCTAATGTCTGCATCCTCCTCAAAACCTCACCAAATTACCTTCTCTTACTTATCTTTCTTTTTCTCTGGCTCTATATTTAGATTCCTCTTAATTTCCCTTTCTCTCTCGTTCTCACGTCGTCCTGTCTTAAATTCTCTCAACTCACTCTCTCTGTTCCCCCCTCTGGATCTCCCACATACCATCTCCCTCTCTCTTTCTCTCTCTTCTGCTATCTTTTTCGACCTCTCTCTCTCTCCCCCTCTTTCTTTCCCTCATCTCTCTCTCAATCTCTCTTTCCTCTAGCTCTCTATCTGCCTCTTCCCCCCTCTCTCGCTCCCTCTGTGTATCTCCCTCTCTCTCTCTCTCTCTCTCTCTCTCTCTCTCTCTTTCTCTTCCTCCCTCCCTCTCTCGCCCAACCTCTCTCACTCCCACCTCTCTCTCTCTCTCTCTCTCTCTCTCTCTCTCTCTCTCTCTCTCTCTCTCTCTCTCTCTCTCTCTCTCTCTCCTCTCTCTCTCTCTCGTAAACCCTGTCTAATCCTCTACCAACTAATCTCATCCATTTATTTTTCTACTAAGAAATCCCCCGCCTACTTGTGTCTGTGTTCGTAAACCGCACGAGCAACTTCCTCCATCGCTGGTCTTCCCCTGGTGCGCCGATCTGTCTATCCTCATTCCACCGCCCGAGCGTCTTTTCCCACGATGCCTGGATGTGCGCATCTGTCGGCAGGTCGGCTGGTGGCGCGGGCTTCTGGGAGCACAGTCTAGTGCTCACATTGACACAGACACTGTCTAGTGGTCCCATTGACATGGCACAGTCTAGAAATCACATTGACAAGGCACAGTCAGGTGCTCACATTGACACGGCACAGTCTAGTGCTCACATTGACACGGCACAGTCTAGTGCTCACATTGACACGACACAGTCTAGTGCCCCCATTGACATGGCACGGTCTAGTGCTCACATTGACATGGTACAGTCTAGTGCTCACATTGACACGGCACAGTCTAGTGCTCACATTGACACGGCACATTCTAGTGCTCACATTGACATGGCACAGTCTAGTGCTCACATTGACACGGCACAGTCTAGTGCTCACATTGACATGGCACAGTCTAGTGCTCACATTGACACGGCACAGTCTAGTGCTCACATTGACATGGCACAGTCTAGTGCTCACATTGACATGGCACAGTCTAGTGCTCACATTGACATGGCACAGTCTAGTGCTCACATTGACATGGCACTGTCTAGTGCTCACTTTAACATGGCACAGTCTAGTGCTCACATTGACACTGCACAGTCTAGTACTCACTTTGACATGGCACAGTCTAGTGCTTACATTGACACGGCACAGTCTAGTGCTCACATTGACACGGCACCATGTACTGCTTATTTTTTCACATCACAGTTAAATGCTAAAATTAACACAGTTAATAATCGAAGTCCTTAAGTTCACATTTGAACAGTCTATAGCTCATTTTGACATACATAACACATGGCACTCAAGTGCTAACATCAACATAGCACTGTCAATAGCTCATTCTGACATCTTATCTTATCTTATCTTATCTGTTTCAGACGCTCCTTCTATACAGAAGATTATTGCGTCCTACGCTTATCTATGGTTTGTGTTTAGTCCTGCATTCTTATTAGAGTTTTAAATGTTGATAAAGTGTTGGCTTTCCTGGTTTCTTCAGGCAACCCATTCCACGCCCGAATTCCGGACGGGAAGAACGAAAATTTGTATGAGTTTGTTCTTGCATACGGAATAAGAAAGGTGTTTTTATCCTTATGTCTATCTGAGGGTTGTATTAAGTTATCTTTGTGTTGTATTTCTAAATTAGAGTTAATTGCTTTATGTATGATTACTACTTTACTCTTGGTTCTTCTATCCTCTAGTGTTTCAAGGTCAAGTGCTAACATCGACATAGCACTGTCAATAACTCATTCTGACATAGTACATGGAGGTCAAGTACTTGCATTGACATAGCACAGTCAATAGCTCATTTGACATAGCACATGGCAGTCAAGTACTTGCATTGACATAGCACAGTCAATAGCTCATTTGACATAGCACATGGCAGTCAAGTACTTGCATTGACATAGCACAGTCAATAGCTCATTTGACATAGCACATGGCAGTCAAGTACTTGCATTGACATAGCACAGTCAATAGCTCATTTGACATAGCACATGGCAGTCAAGTACTTGCATTGACATAGCACAGTCAATAGCTCATTTGACATAGCACATGGCAGTCAAGTACTTGCATTGACATAGCACAGTCAATAGCTCATTTGACATAGCACATGGCAGTCAAGTACTTGCATTGACATAGCACAGTCAATAGCTCATTTGACATAGCACATGGCAGTCAAGTACTTGCATTGACATAGCACAGTCAATAGCTCATTTGACATAGCACATGGCAGTCAAGTACTTGCATTGACATAGCACAGTCAATAGCTCATTTGACATAGCACATGGCAGTCAAGTACTTGCATTGACATAGCACAGTCAATAGCTCATTTGACATAGCACATGGCAGTCAAGTACTTGCATTGACATAGCACAGTCAATAGCTCATTTGACATAGCACATGGCAGTCAAGTACTTGCATTGACATAGCACAGTCAATAGCTCATTTGACATAGCACATGGCAGTCAAGTACTTGCATTGACATAGCACAGTCAATAGCTCATTTGACATAGCACATGGCAGTCAAGTACTTGCATTGACATAGCACAGTCAATAGCTCATTTGACATAGCACATGGCAGTCAAGTACTTGCATTGACATAGCACAGTCAATAGCTCATTTGACATAGCACATGGCAGTCAAGTACTTGCATTGACATAGCACAGTCAATAGCTCATTTGACATAGCACATGGCAGTCAAGTACTTGCATTGACATAGCACAGTCAATAGCTCATTTGACATAGCACATGGCAGTCAAGTACTTGCATTGACATAGCACAGTCAATAGCTCATTTGACATAGCACATGGCAGTCAAGTACTTGCATTGACATAGCACAGTCAATAGCTCATTTGACATAGCACATGGCAGTCAAGTACTTGCATTGACATAGCACAGTCAATAGCTCATTTGACATAGCACATGGCAGTCAAGTACTTGCATTGACATAGCACAGTCAATAGCTCATTTGACATAGCACATGGCAGTCAAGTACTTGCATTGACATAGCACAGTCAATAGCTCATTCTGAAATAGATCATTGCATTCAAATGCTTCCATCGACATATCACAGTTATCGCTCCTTTCGAGAATCTATGTGCTCACATGGACTTTATTAGACTGCCGAGTGCACATGTTTACGTGGGACAGTCAGAAAATTTTGACGTCCCCCGTCACCGCCCCGCGCCACCTACCCCCCCCCTCACCGCACCACCACACACACACACACACACACCGAGTCCGAAAGTAGCCGAATCCTGGTGCAATCACACCCCGGTGTTAAGGGGAAATAACCCAATCGATACTCGGCCCCCACCGTCAGAAAATCTGGGTCTTGAAATAATAAGGACACTATTAGATTCAAGGAATGGCCGATCGATGTGTCTGACAAACATCTTCCATCGTCCAGCAACAGGCACAAACAGAATCGTGGGCAGCACGCGGTGTATGGAAGGAGAGCTTGTAAGGATTGGAGAGGCTGGTGAATTCTGGTAGGGCTGGGGGGGGCTACGAGTTTGGTTATGGTGTGGGAGCTGAGGCGAGAAGGTTCTACGGTGAAAAAATTGTGACACAGGGTACCGAAGAACAGACATTTGATCGTGATGGTGATTGTTTGTTTGTTGGATGATGATAGTGTTGTTTGATTGGAGGTTGATATTATTGTTGATATGATTGTTGATATGACTGTTGAAATGATTGTTGATATGATTGTTGATATGATTGTTGATATGATTGTTCATATGATTGTTGATATAATTGTTGATATGACTGTTGATATGATTGTTGATATGATTGTTGATATGATTGTTGATATGATTGTTGATATGAATGTTGATATGATTGTTGATATGATTGTTGATATGATTGTTGATATGATTGTTGATTGATGTTGAGGGATTGGGGTTATGCTACTAAAGCAATCCGGCTAGTTAGATAAGAAGTCTATTTGTGAGACTATAAATTTAAAAAAAAGAGATTACATGAGATGTCTTTGTGCGGCTGATCCTTCCCTTATTTTATAACTTGATGGCAAGTAAGCGGGGATTGTAGGTTTGTATGACAGTAGGTTTGTATGAATGTAGGTTTGTTTGAATGTAGGTTTGTATGAATGTAGGTTTGTATGAATGTAGGTTTGTATGATTGTAGGTTTGTATGAATGTAGGTTTGTATGATTGTAGGTTTGTATGAATGTAGGTTTGTATGATTGTAGGTTTGTATGAATGTAGGTTTGTATCATTGTCACACAGACTGAGGGAATTTGACGATACGGTTTAGCTGACAAGTAAACAATTGAATCTGAATATCGAGCTGTTTCTAGGCAACAGAATTTCTGTAGTGGAGGCGTAGTTTTCACACAATATAATCAGTTTTACTCAAAGTCGTGGTCGGCGGACCGGTGCCGGTCCGCGTTCCATCAGCTGCCGGTCCGCAGAAATTATCAAGAGCGGAAAGAAAAAGATATGTAAACTGATGCAAATAAACAAAATATCCGACTTAAAAAATAACAAACTATATTTAAATGAACAGATAACATTTTTATATAGATTTCAATGAAATATTTATAAATTGTAATGAATATTATAAATATTTAGTTTTTATAATCAAACAAATAAAATTGAGTTTTGACCACGTCGTAGTTTTTTTTAAAAAAATGTTTGGTTTGTAAACATTAATTTTTTAATTTTACAAACAGCATGAATTGATTTGTTTGACGTCTTAATGAAAATTAGTCTGCATTTATTTCAATACGTAGTAATAATCGCAGATCGTTGAGAATGTAAGAGATGCCCCAAATTTTGTGATTAGTTCACTTCAATCTACTCCAAAAAAAAAGTAGGAAAATATATTTTCACATAATTATTAAAGATATGTCCCCCAAACTCAAACAATAGCTGTTTGTTGTAAAATGTAAACATTAAAATTTAAAAATTAGATTTTTTTCTTCAAAACTTCAAAATGATAAAAATGATAAAAGAGAGAATGAAGTTGATATTTAATACCGAAGCTTTTTATTATATTAAACCCAATTTATATATTGAAAAAGTTAAATGTAAAAAAAATCTTTTTTTAAAAAGGACACGCTTTTATTACATATAGAAATTGCACTAATATGTATAATAAAAAAAAACACATTTTCCCCTAACTGAAAATTGAACCTCGTACCCCATGTCGGCAATCGATCACGCTTATATTTCGGCCAGCAAGACTTGATGTTGATAGTACTTTTTAAAGTTATAATAATTGTATCCCTCTAGGGCGAATTGAGGCATGGATCATTGACGCAAACGATAATATTTTATATAGACAAAAATTAAAAACTAAAAGTGCAATAATTTCATTACGGTACATTCGATCGATCTGAAATTTTGACACAATGCATTGTCATCCAGATCTATCTGTGGTAAAATTTTAAGATCTCTAGGACCATCAGAAGTGGTATAATTTTACGTTTCAAGTTTTGAAGGAATGATGGAAGGAAGGGTGGATGGATACAACATACAAACATTGTGACTTAAATAAAAGCGTGTAAAAAAAGAGAGGCCCAATGGTTATATTTATAAAGATAAGAAACATGAATTCTGAACATCAAATACAGTTTGATTCTTCTTCACAGTTAGATAATTGAAACACGAATGAAACCGAAGTTTCTTTAGTGCAACGAATTCATTCTAGCCTCACTTGAAAATATCACTCTTCGTATATTCAATTCGGTTTTTTATGTGTGGATAACGCTGGTGTCCCAACACCTCACATTGTTAGTTGCAGCGATGTTTTATCGAATGTTTTCAACAAATTTAGATACGAAGTGAAGACGATAGTAATGAAAAATGAGCAATCAATTGCTTAAGAATATTCTTTTTCAAATTGTTCGATGACATAATTTTTATCCAAATATACATAAATAATACAGTTATATTTACAAATAGTCGCTAAATTTTGTCAGTGAGAAAGAAAACTTTATCTTAAAATAAATTTTATTGTAGCATCTGATGTGCATTACAATTTATTTGCCCTGTAATCGCTGCACCACAAGGCACCGGTACAAATACATTTATCTTATCTTATCTATACAGACGCTCCTTCTATGCAGAAGATAGTTGCGTCCACAGACCATGACAGATGATCTGTTGGCAAGTGATGCAGCATTCACAGGCCACGGCTTTGTGGGTTCCACGCATTACCCAGCCGCCTAACTCATGTAGTTAGGTACCCATTCGGAGCGGGGTGACTCAGGGAGCCCTAGGCCCCGGGAACAAACCCTTGCCTTCACACGGATTCGAACCCGTGACCATCGGTACGACAGTCCAGTGCGCTGCCACTCGACCACCGCGTCCC
>CALYLW010001964.1:0-78848 GCA_944989445.1 Ampullaceana balthica
GTTTAGTCTAATAAAATTGTAAACAAGTTTTTGTCTCGGTCAAGTCCACTAAGTTGGTACAAATTACTTTAGCATTAACAAAGATCTGTTAAGATAAGTTGTAATAACTTTCCAGGATATTTGATTAATATCTTAATGAAGTTGCTATCTTATCTTATCTTATCTTATCTATCTTATCGTATCTTATCTTATCTTATCTTATCTTATCTAATGTAGTTGGTTTGACACAACTACAATATTCTCTGTAACGGACTTCAAATATAAAGTCCTCAAATTTTCGTGAGCTTTTTTAAAAGTAAACTGGAATTTAAATTTTAAAAAATTAATAATATTGACATTTTTTATTGTCAATTTATATTATTTGTTACAGACGTTCCTCTATATACAGAAGATTACTGCGTTCTACGCCAAACCATGGTTTGTGTCTAGTCCTGCATTCTTATTAGAGTTTTAACTGTTGAAAAAGTGTTGGTTTTTCCGGGTTTCTTCGGGCAACCCAATACACGCCCGAATTACGGACGGGAAAAACGAAAATGTGTATATGTTTGTTCTTGCATACGGAATAAGAAAGGTGTCTTTATCCTTATGTCTATCTGAGGGTTGTATTGAGTTATCTTTGTGTTGTAATTCTAAATTATAATTAATTGCTTAATGTATAATTACTACTTTGCTCTTGGTTCTTCTATCCTCTAGTGATTCAAGGTTTAATGATTTAACTAATGGTGTTATTCTTGTCAGTTTGTAAATATTCTCCAGTAATGAATCTGGCAGCTCTTTTTTAAAATGTATTATAGTTTATCAATGTTTTCTTTGGTGGATGGGTCCCATACAGAAGATGTATATTCTAGTACAGGTCTCACCAAAGTGAGGTAGCATTTTAGTTTTATATTCTTATTGCATCTGTAAAGGTTTCTTTTTTTTAAAGTAACTTCATTAACATGGGCATGGATATTCCATGATAGTTTCTCATTTATTATTACTCCTAAGTATTTTGCATCTTTAGTTTGGGTTAGTTCTTTTCCATGAATGAAATATTTTGAATTTATTTGTTTCTTTTTCTTTGTTACGGTTAACAGATCACACTTTTCTGGGTGGAAAGACATAATCAAGTTAGTTTCCAATTTTATCAATTCATCGAATACTTTTTGAAAGATTTTGCTATCTTGTTCTGATTTAATTGTTCTGTAGATTATACAATCATCAGCAAATAACCTAACCTTTGTTCCTGTTGAGACTGAATAGACGGATGTATTTTTAATAGATTATAGCCATGAAATGACTAGGCATGTGTCTTCAAAATGTTTATTCAAAATCCAACACAAAATCTTCCACACAATATAAATAACGTCACCACAATTTCTTTGCACCTATAATGACATCCAAACCATTTTTTTTTATAGTTTTCACACAACACAAAACCTCTTGTAAAAACATAACGCTCCAGAGTCGAGTGGTCTACTTGGAACCAAACAAATAATTATTTAACACTAAATATTTTTAAAAAAATATTTCTTTCAAACTTTTGCTAACTCTGCTCAGCGAATCTGTTTTTAAAAACGGGGGTGATAAATGTAATACACTTAGTGCTACTAAATTTTGAAAAGCTAAAAGCAAATTAATATATGTTAAAAGTTATGAATTTTGTAGACACGGATCTTCTGTAACATAGTTTACCCCACGCCCAAAATGTTTTTTTAGTTAAAGGTATTATTTGTATTGTGTATAAATGTTGATGTTTTCACAACTTGTTGAAGGTGGGCATGACTGTATAAAATAACCATTTCCCTCACAGGGAATAAGGAATAGTTCGGCTTATACGAAGAGTTTAGCGCACATACTTTATATTTAGCTTCAGACATTCTCTTTAAAGTAGTTGTACTGTTAGTTGTAACTCAGGGTTTTAGCTGATGAATTCGTTTAGTTCTCTGACCTATTTATGTTTTAACCTAACAACTTCTTGTGTCATATAAACAGTGCCTCTCCCCTCACCACACACACATTATTTGCATACATCCGTTTCCCGGGTTGTGTATTTATCATGTTATTTTCTACTCTCTTCATCTCTTCAAATTATAACTGTTTCAATGGTAGCCTATGTCTACCGATTTTCCCTTGACTTAAGTTTTTTTGTTGCTTTTTTTAATTTCCAGGGCAAATTTTTTTGGCATTGACAAGATTTTTTGAGACAAACATACAAACACACCTACAACTAAACCTACATAAAAAAACAAACTACAAACAAATTAACCAGCAAATCTACCCCAAAAATTAAAAAAAAACTATTTTAAAAGCCACAAACAAATATACAAGTACAAGCAAACATACAAGTACAAGCAAACATACAAGTACAAACAAACATACAAGTACAAACAAATATACAAGTACAAACAAATATACAAGTACAAACAAACATACAAGTACAAACAAACATACAAGTACAAACAAACATACAAGTACAAGCAAACATACAAGTACAAGCAAACATACAAATAAACCTCAAAACAAATGTGCAAACCACTTCCCGTCAAAGACACAGTTCAGGACTTTTTCCAGCTAGACCATGACATTCTCTGTACTCGTCCCTTGGGGCTCATTACAGCTGCCTTAACCACTGGCTCCCCATCAAATGGCTTTTCCCTGGCGCCCCCACACAAGGCTTCTCACTGACTCCCCCACCCCCAAAGTCGTGTCAACCGGGAGTCAAAGTAGAGCCCATAAGCCTTATTTCCCCCGTCCACTTGCAACCAATAACACCTCTGACCCAGGCCATGTAGAACGAGAGATCGAATGTTGAGATAGACGTGGAGGTCCGGGTGTCAAACACCGAGACAAATAAACCAACTTATTAGCTGACCGTGGTCAACTGGCCATGAATATTTCATGTGCGGGACATGGGAGATTACCACCCCTTGGTCTCACTCAAGGTCGCCCGGTTGGAAAATGAAAGAGGGAGGGGAGGTAAGCCTCCAAGGTGTGAAATTAGTGGACAACCAGGCCAGGACATTTTGACATGGTCACAAATTTGAGCTCATCACACATTTGAGTTAGTCACAATTTAAGCTCATCACACACTTGAGTTAGTCACAAATTTGTGCTCATCACACACTTGAGTTAGTCACAATTTGTACTCATCACACACTTGAGTTAGCCACTAAGTGAAGTTAATAAAGACTAATTAGTAAAAATATGAGTTGGTCAAATGGTGGAGTTTGTTACATGTCCGCATATTCCCAATGTCCCGGCAGATAGTTCCTAGTATATGTACTAAACTTCTGTTGAAGTTTTGGTTTGGAATATCAAAAGCGTTTACATGTGATATTGAACCTACTTCAGTAGCTTGTTTTGTTTTACTTCAATCTAAAAATTTGGTGAATTTAAGTGGCCGGAATAACCTACTACGCTTACCTTGAAAGTTTCTTTTATGTCTCTTTAAAATAGTTTATAGCTTTTATTGTTATTTATAAATAATGTTTTACGACGCATTGATTACATTTTCGAAGATATGACGCATTTTATCACATACTCTATCTATAAAATAACAGGCAGTTGTCTGTGCGGGCCTCGATAGCCCATTGGTCCCTCAAACTCCTACAGCCAATCACTAGCGGAGAAAATTAAATCTCATTTCCATTTGGAACAAATTTACGCGGCCGTTCAAAATAAGTTATTTTTGGTGCAGTATTTTTTCTAAGACTTTATATATTGAGCTGTGCGCGTTGGGATTTATAGTCAAAAACGTTGTTTTTACGGGTTATTTATTATAACTATAATAGTATTTTTGACGTGATACACATGTCTGGTCAAGACGGCGGATCTCTCGACTAACCGCGGTGGAAGGGAGGTAGGGTCTCTCGACAAATCACTGTGGTGGTGAGGTAGGGTCTCTGGAAAGACGACCGGGGAGGGGGGGTAGTCTCTAGACAAACAGCATTGTGGGGGGGGGGTAGGTAGGGTCTCTGGACTAAGCCTCTGGTTGAAACGACGACTGGTGACGTTTCATTTTCATTTTAGAGTCAGTTGATGTGGTTGTTGTGATATCCTACCATGAACTTAAAAGATCACCCTACACTTATTCCCGTCCTTTGAGGTGGTTTGTTGCTAGTCTATCTGTATAATTTGCCAGAAACTAGAGCAAACAAGACGCCACAGTCTATTTATAGATATATGTAGTAGTGTGCATACCCGCACCGCGCCTCACTATGCGCACCGCACTGAGACGCACTATATAGAAGGAAAGGATGTGAAGAAAGGAGAAAAAGCCTGTTTCCTCTCATCCCACCCTTTTTAAATCCCTTATATTAACTTCACCGGCGTCTCTCTCTGTCTTGGGCGGGCGGAAAAACAGAAGTCAAAAATGACCCACTTCCCATGATCCGATCGAACTGAAATTTGGCACACGGACCCGTCTAACCTAACAATGCATCGTATCAAAATTTCAGATCGATCGAACGTACCGTAATTAAATTAATGCATTTTTAGTTTATCCTTATATGAGGTATGTAATTTAAATTCACGGTTTGTTATTGTTTTTTTTGCCACGTGAAAGTTTGAGCTGACGCATTTAGGCGACCCAACGAAGCGACGGTGCGCTTTTGTTTACATTTTACGTGTCACTCTGAGCTCGGTCAAGCGAATCGGTGATCAGATTTTTCCCCTCTCCCCCTCCCACCCACCCTCCCCCCCTAGGGTTATGAAGCAAACTTGAGTTAAGACAGATTCAGTCTGTAAATGTTTGAAAATAATCAATACTGTTAGTTATGTCTCATATATAAGGGATTTATAGTCAAAAACTTTGTTTTTACGGGTTTGTTTTTTAAATCCCTTATATTAACTTCGTGGCCGTCTCTGTCGTCATCTCATGGGCGGGCGGAAAAACAAAAGTCAAAAATGACCCGATTCCCGTGATCCGATCGAGCTGAAATTTGGCACACGGACCCGTCTAACCTAACAATGCATCGTATCAAAATTTCAGATCCATCGAACGTACCGTAATTAAATTAATGCATTTTTAGTTTATCCTAATATAACGTATGTAATTCAAACTCACTGTTTGTTATTGTTTTTTGTCCACGTGAAAGTTTGAGTTGACGCGTTGAGGCGACCCATCGAAGCACCGACGTGCTTTTGTTTACATTTTACGAGTCACGCTGAGCTCGGTCAAGCGATCGAAGACCAGACTTTTCCCCTCTCCCCCTCCCACCAACCCCCCCCCCACCCACCCACCCCCCACCAAACAGAGTTATGAAGCATTTTTGAGTTATGACAGATTCAGTCTGTAAATGTTTGTCGTGTTTGAAAATAATTAATACTATTAGTTATGTCTCATATATAAGGGATTTATAGTCAAAAACTTTGTTTTTACGGGTTTGTTTTATTAAATCCCTTATATTAACTTCGCGGCCGTCTCATCATCTCATCATCTCATGGGCTGGGCGGGCGGAAAAACAAAAGTCAAAAATGACCCACTTCCAGTGATCCGATCGAGCTGAAATTTGGCACACGGACCCATCTCACCTAACAATGCATCGTATTAACATTTCAGATCGATCGATTGTACCGTAATTAAATTAATGCATTTTTAGTTTTTCCTTATAAAACGTATGTAATTCAAATTCACGGTTTGTTATTGTTTTTTTCCCACGTGAGGAGTTGACGCTTAGACGTCGACCGTCGTGCCGACGCCCCCTCAGGTCCCATCCCCCGTTAAAAGACAGGGGACATTACTCGGTGTCAGTATGTAAATATTTGTGGCGTTGGAAAATAATCAATACTTATAATTATGACTCAAATATAAGGGATTTATAGTAGAAAACTTTGTTTTTACGGGTTTGTTTTATTCAAACCCTTTATATTAACTCGTTGTATCTGCTTGATTGTTTATCGCAAAAATTTTGGATCGATTTTTAACCCATTTCCCTATATGCAAGTGAGCTGAAATTTTGCAGGCAGACTCATGCCGACGATAAAAATGATCTTTCAAAATTTCACATGGATCAATTGTACTGTAATTAAATTAATGAATTTTTAGATTATCTATATGTAGCATGTACATTTTTGTGCTAGACTGACGCGGTGCGTATTATGTTGAACAACCTTTTTAATATTTTCATGTTACGCGGTGCGGTGCGCATTATATTGAACTTACTTTTTTAAACATGTTCCCGATCTGTAAATTTTAACCTAGTCTGTCGCGCGGTGCGCATTATATTAAACATATTTTTCTAACCCTTTCCCTGTGATCAAATCGAGCTGAAATTTAACAGGCAGACTGTAGAAGTTTTTTTTAAAACTATAAATCCTTTATATATGAGATATTACTAAAATTTTGGAATGTCGTGCGATGCGTATTATAGTGAACATGCGTTTAGTTACGTCTCGCATATAAAGGATTTATAGTCAAAAACTTGGTTTTTACTGTTTTTAAAAAATTAAATCCTTTATATGAACTCGTGGTATCTGGTTGATTGTTTGCAGAAAAAAACTTGGATCAATTTTTAACCCACTTTCCCGTATACTAGCGAGCTGAAATTTTGCAGGCATACTCGTGGCAACGATAAAGATGATCTGTCAAAATATCAAATCGATCGAATGTACTGTAATTAATTTAATGAATTTTTAGATTATCTCTATGTATCTCTATGTTAAAATGTAATTTTTTGTGCTAAACTGTCGCGGTGCGTATTATATTGAACAACCTTTTTAATATTTTCATGTTACGCGGTGCGGTGCGCATTATATTGAACTTACTTTTTTAAACATGTTCCCGATCTGTAAATTTTAACCTAGTCTGTCGCGCGGTGCGCATTATATTAAACATATTTTTTTAACCCTTTCCCTGTGATCAAATCGAGCTGAAATTTAACAGGCAGACTGTAGAAGTTTTTTTTAAAACTATAAATCCTTTATATATGAGATATTACTAAAATTGTGGATTGTCGTGCGATGCGTATTATAGTGAACATACGTTTAGTTACGTCTCGCATATAAAGGATTTATAGTCAAAAACTTGGTTTTTACTGTTTTTAAAAAATTAAATCCTTTATATGAACTCGTGGTATCTGGTTGATTGTTTGCAGAAAAAAACTTGGATCAATTTGTAACCCACTTTCCCGTATACTAGCGAGCTGAAATTTTGCAGGCATACTCGTGGCAACGATAAAGATGATCTGTCAAAATATCAAATCGATCGAATGTACTGTAATTAAGTTAATGAATTTTTAGATTATCACTATGTATCTCTGTGTTAACATGTAATTTTTTGTGCTAAACTGTCGCGGTGCGTATTAGATTGAACAATCTTTTTAATATTTTCATGTCGCGCGGTGCGGTGCGTATTATATTGACCCTTCTTTTTAATAATATATTCCCGATCTGTAAATGTTTATGCTAATCTGTCGCGTTGCGCATTCTATTAAAGATGTTTTTGTAACCCGTTTCCCGTGATCAAATCGAGCTGAAATTTAGCAGGCAGACTTAAGAAGTTTTTTTTTAAAACTATAAATCCTTTATATGAGACATACCTACAATTTTGGATTTTTGGATTGTCGTGTGATAAGTATTAAAATAAACATACTTTTAGTTATGTCTCGTAAATAAAAGATTTATAGTCAAAAACTTTTACAGGTTTTTTATTATTTTATTTTTATTTTTTTTTAATTTTTTTTATTTTTAAATTTCCAAATTGCATTGAACACATTTCTTAAATGTGCACATTTAGAAAAATACATATATATATCTATATATAATCGAATGCAACATTCACTTTATGAATAACAAAACGACGAGAAATTTCAAGCATTTCTCTCTCATGAAAATCGGCCATCCATAAAAAAATAAAAAGAATGAATGTATTGACATACTATTTATCGTGAAACCTTGTCTGGTATATAAAGGATGTATAGCAAAAAAACTTTATTTTTTACTTTTTTTAATTTTGTGTGTTTGTTTATTTGTTTGTTTCCGTTGTTTTTTTTAATGTATCTAGGTACGCCTCATTGCTCTCTTCCACTCGCGTTGTTCGCATTTCTTCGTGCTGCTGTTTGTGCCCGTTCTCCCCCCCCCTTTTTTTTTAATTTTCACTATCTATGAGCAATTCTGCGGCGCATGCTACGCCACGGGTCGGATCTACTTTGCATACATTTATGAAACATTTTATGACGCGCAGATTATAGTTTTCATGATTTTTCCTGTCATATTTTGACACATATCATGTATCACATGATGTATCAATGACAAATTTTATGACGACAAATCTAAGAAATATTATTGTAAACGTTCATTATTGTGTAACCCACGTCGCTGAGTTTCGCCAAGAAAACTAAACCCAGTTTCTTAGTCCCTCGTGGATTGTCTTACTTTTTAATTTTATTTTTTTTTAAAAAGGAAATCTCCCACAAGATGGATGACCCGTGGCCCTAACAAGCAAGGGGAGATAAATAGCTGTCTGACGGTATGTCAAGGTGCCTCTGTCACATATGCACGATGTCACGATGGGGCGCACCGGTCGTCTGTTTTCTGCCCTCGGTGTCAGGATGTCATGTTTTCTGTCTCCAAGTCACTTGACACAATGACTCGTGGGGCCGTCTGATGCAGTGGGGTCTCCTTTACTCGACTCGACCTCGCGCACCGTTCTGCACCACCCTGCGCCGCATTTGCGCCCCTTCGTCCTGGAGACAAACCCATGGGTAATTGTGCACCGCATCGCATCTCATCATGTCGGGACAAACTCTTGGTTTGCGTTGTCAAAGCGGATGCAAAATCTAAACGGGGACAGATATATATATACCAGTCGGTCATGTAGCGTTTAAAATAACTCAAGGCCCCTAGATAATGTTTATGTCCTACACATAAAGAATTAAAAGCTTAACTTGTTTTTAAAGAAACTTCCCGGAATCAACATGTTCTTTTGTAATACAAAATGTGATTTTATTAAAGGTGTGTTGGTATAAAAGGTGAACTGTTTTAGATTTTAGAAGGTGTGTCGTTTTAAAATGTGTGTTGATATAACGGTGCGTTGTTATAACAGGTGTGTTACCATTAAAGGTCAGTTGTTAAAAACTACATTTGCATTCCTGAACATTTTCTTATATAACGAATTCAGCTGGATTATTGGGTCTGGAATTTACTTATCCCTAAGATTAGGATTAAGGTTAGGATTAGGGTTAGGGTAAGTGTGACTCGTGACAACGTGTAACTTAAGTCTTCATACAACGAAGAGGGCTATATTTTGTAAAAAAACGAAAGACGCCTTAATTTAAATAGGAAATTAACACAACTAAAATCACGGACAACTGTTTAAAAGACTTATTCAATTAATGTGGCCAACACAGTAGAATAGTGTCAAGCTATTACCCGTATAAGAAACATGACAGTAGAATTTTTGAATTCACCAGCATAGTTGACCCTCGTTAGTACTAATCCCACGTGTTACAGTTTTCAGCATGTCCTCACGAGATGTACCCGTGCATTCGTCCTAATCTCGCCGTCAGGGTTCACTGCCCTTGCCCTCGCGACTCCTTCAAGTCAGACAACTCTCGTCCTAATCCACGAGGCCGGGGGAAATATATATTTATACAGAAATTTAATAAATAGAAAAGTAAGAAGGGAAAAAAAACTTCATTGCGAATTGTTTTCATGTCAATCTTGTCACATGTCAAGTGTTTACGTGCGGGGAAAGCTCGGCCAGTGTGAATACATTCCCCTTCTCGTGGTCTCATCTGAAGAAGTCTTGGATTCAGTTCTCTCAATGGGTTATGCAAACGAAAACAGCCAGACAGTAGGTATCGCTGGCTCATTTCAATGGCTTCTTTGAGACTAATCTCTCTTGCTCTTGGAATTATTAAAACATGCGAAGACAAAGCACGGGCACGTCAGTGGTGCTCTACTTGTTATGAGGTTGGCCCTACGCGGAGAACCCATGTTCCAATGTAGGTGTTTATTGAACTAATTTTGATTTTATCATTAGTGACGCGGTCATTGATATGTTTGAATGACCCCATCAGGCATCTGGCACATTTGACACAGTCCATGCTTTGCTTGTATGTCCACGCCAAGAATTCTTTGCGCTATTCGCTTAGTGAGGGTTTTTATTTTTTGGTAAGCATGCACATATATGCACATACATGTATCAGTAATTTATCTGTAGCTTTAACCGGTGTTTGTGTTCCAGACTTTACTTGTGCCACGTGGCCCATGGTCCAGAGATGTAGCTGTTATGAACATGACGAGATAACAGATTGTGTCAGATTTACCCGAAGACCTACAGCTCAAGATTATTGATACCCTTAAAACAAATAATTTTTAAGGCTGCATGTCATAAAAATATTCTCCTTCTGTTCCTTTCTGAAACGGTCCCCACCCTGTCATGTTTGACGATACCCTGTTGTGGCGGTGACCCCACTGGGGACTACAATAGTTTATGAACACCGTTTATCAAAAGGCTTTTCAGTACATCAGTTTGTAAAGGTCAAAGTGTTCTGCACCGCAGGTCATGCCCTCTGACCAGGCCGACATTGGTCTCATGATTTTATCCCCATGTTTTCAATCACTCGACACCCTGGACATCTTGATCAGAGGAGAGGTCAGTCCGAGATGTGGGGCGGGAAAATGGGGGGGGGGAGTTTACTTATAACTGTGATGTGGGAGAATGTTATTGCCGTGTAGGCTTTATATAGAGGGAGGGATAGAGGTAGGTACTGAGGGAAGTACAGAGGAATGGATATAGGGAGGGACAGAGATTGTGTGAAGAAACAGAAGAGTATGTTACAGGGATGAGCAGAAGAAACGTGACTGAAATGAGAGACAGAAAGAGAAGATAGAAAGAGAGAGTGACAGGAAGAAGAGAGAGAGGGATAGAGAGATAGAGAGAGAAAAAGAGAAAGTGAGAGAAAGAGAAGGTGAGAGAGAGAGAGATAGAGAAATTACAATAAAAATTTCAAGAATTGCTAAGAAAAGAATTTCATCATTATATGCATGCAGAGCGTTTGCCATCCAGCATGTACATTACTCTCCTATGTGAAAAAACAAACATTTTAAAACAATTTAATTATATTAGCCTGGATTTCTGTTAAATTGTATTCTTTTGTCTTGACCAAGAAAACACCTTAAACCACCTCAATAAAAGGAAAAGAACTAGGTATTGCCAGTGAGACGACAGAAAAGAACTATGTATTGCCAGTTAGACGACATCAAGAACTATGTATTGCCAGTTAGACGACAGAAAAGAACTATGTATTGCCAGTTAGACGACAGAAAGAACTATGTATTGCCAGTGAGACGACAGAAAAGAACTATGTATTGCCAGTGAGACGACAGAAAAGAACTATGTATTGCCAGTGAGACGACAGAAAAGAACTATGTATTGCCAGTGAGACGACAGAAAGAACTATGTATTGCCAGTTAGACGACAGAAAGAACTATGTATTGCCAGTGAGACGACAGAAAAGAACTATGTATTGCCAGTGAGACGACAGAAAAGAACTATGTATTGCCAGTTAGACGACAGAAAGAACTATGTATTGCCAGTTAGACGACAGAAAGAACTATGTATTGCCAGTTAGACGACAGAAAAGAACTATGTATTGCCAGTTAGACGACAGAAAAGAACTATGTATTGCCAGTGAGACGACAGAAAGAACTATGTATTGCCAGTTAGACGACAGAAAGAACTATGTATTGCCAGTGAGACGACAGAAAAGAACTATGTATTGCCAGTGAGACGACAGAAAATGTATTGCCAGTGAGACGACAGAAAAGAACTATGTATTGCCAGTGAGACGACAGAAAAGAAGTATGTACTGCCAGTGAGACGACAGAAAAGTCCTTTTGATTATTAGGATAGTAGTTTGTGTACATTCCGAGAAGGTTATCCTCCTTGTCATTATCTTATCACTTTACCCAGGACAATCCGGTCCCTGGGACAGCCGTACATGGACCCGTGTTGGGGGGAGGAAGTGAGGATCACGCGGAAAGCGGGAGGGAGGCGTAGTGGAGGCCCAGTGTTACTGTAATTGTCAGCGAATCGTTTGGGAATAAATCGAAATCAAGCTGTCAATGTGAGCCGATGATTCGGGCCTGACCGCAGTCAGCTACAAGAGCCGCCGGCCGATGAGTACCGGCTCATCCGTCATGTGATGACAGGCGTCCGGCACGAGGGGGAGATGAGGGCTGTGTTCTTAGCGGTCATTACGCTCAGCTTTCTGCCTTCATATCGGGGCGACTGGTTGAACAGATACAGGCAACATATCGGGACGACTGGTTGGACAGATCCAGGCAACATATCGGGACGACTGGTTGGACAGATCCAGGCAACATATCGGGATGACTGGTTGGACAGATCCAGGCAACATATCGGGACGACTGGTTGAACAGATCCAGGCAACATATCGGGACGACTGGTTGGACAGATCCAGGCAACATATCGGGACGACTGGTTGAACAGATCCAGGCAACATATCGGGACGACTGGTTGAACAGATCCAGGCAACATGTATTTTGTCAATGCAGTTTGAGGGGTGGGGGGGGGGTAAAGGAGCTTCGAGTATCAATCCATGCCTCCAAGAAGGAGCAACTAACATGCTGTGAATATGACACACTTCTTTGTTGTTAACAAATATGGCTAGTGACATCATCTTCACTGACAACATTTTTCACGACACCAATTCCAATGCTATCTTATAGCTAATGACACCAACCCAATTTTTATCGTATAGCAAAGTACACCAACTCCAATGTTGTCATATGGCTGTTAACACCTATGTTATCGTATAGCTCATGACAGTCTAAGGGGCTGTCCATATTTAATTATATCAACACAATTTTGGCAATTTTTACCCAAACCTCCCCCCCCCCTTGTCAACAAATTGTCAAATTTCCAGAGAGCCCCTTATAAAATTACTTCAACATTTGATTACCCCACCCCAACCCAACCCCCCCCCCAAAAAAAAATAAATAAATAATAATTTAATACATAAATAAATAAAAATAAATGACATAAAAATAAAATAAAATAAACATAAACTGGAAAAAAAAATTTTTAACAGACTATTTTACAACTACAAAAAAAAAGTGAATAAAAGTAAAATGTTTAGAAAATAAGTTTAATAAACTTATAAGTAATGAACATATTTCCAATTTATAATTACAAAGGCTTACTCTAAACTCTAAATAGAAAAGAGATAATAGGTTTTACAAAAATGTATACACCTTTAAATTATGAACGTATTCCAAATTAACATAACACTTTAAAGAATATTTAAACAATTACAAAGACTTGTTCCCAATTCAAGCAGAAACAAGATTACAATGTTAAACTATAAATACACTTTTAATTTATTAACATATTTTTTTACAAACAAATCCAAATCTTACATCTCCATGGAGATGTCAAACGTTCCTCAATTGCACAGCACGGTTTTTAAAAAGTAGAAATATAGTTAGTTTAATTAAAACACTGAAGGTTGGGCGAGTGTGTAACACAGGACTACAAACGCTGCCTAATTTTCCTTTGTTAAGCAATTAAATTTATTTTAAAAGAAACATTTTTTGACGTCAACTTCAGTTGACCTCCCCCCTCCCCCTTGTCAAAGATTGTCTATTTTTTAGCCCCCCTCCCCCTATTTTGTTGATATAATTAATGGACAGCCCCTAACACGGCCACTAGCGACAACTCGATATCTGAAAAACAACAACAATGAAAACACGTTACTAGGCCAGTGGAACCGCGTAAGTGGGTCAGTGGGACTACTATAGAAGGTCAGTTGAACCATGTATGGAGGTCAGTGAAACCATGTTGATAGGTCAGCCAAACCAAGACTTTTAGTAGGTCAGTGGAACCACGGAGCAGGTGATTTGAGTCGCGATGGCGGCTGGATAGCGAAGTCAGTAGTGCGCTCGCCTCACAAAGCTGAGGGTCGAGGGATCGAGTCCACGCAAAGCCACAATATAAAATGAAATTCCTTGGAAGGGAATTGGGTCCCCCACCAAGTAAGCTCTAAAGGAAACATTAGGGATCCCTTACGACCATCGGTCATGGTACTTATTTTTTTAAATAGTTCAGTGGAACCACGAAGCAGGTGATTGGAACCACGTTACTAGGTCAGTGGAACCAATGAGCAGGCGATTGGAGCCACGTTACTAGGTCAGTGGAACCACGTAAGTGGGTCAGTGGGACTACCAAAGAAGGTCAGTTGAACCATGTATGGAGGTCAGTGAAACCATGACTTTTAGTAGGTCAGTGGAAGGAGCAGGTGATTTGAGTCACGTTAATAGGTCAGTAGAACCAATGAGCAGGTGATTTGAGTCACGTTAATAGGTCAGTGGAACCAATGAGCAGGTGATTTGAGTCACGTTAATAGGTCAGTGGAACCACCGAGCAGGTGATTTGAGTCACGTTAATAGGTCAGTGGAACCACTGAGCAGGTGATTGGAGCCATGTTAATAGGTCAGTGGAACCACTGAGCACGTGATTGGAGCCACGTTTGTTTTCATTTTGAGCCATGATTGTTGACAAGTACATACATGTAATCATGCCACGCAAACATTCTCTCCTTTGGCCCACCAGGTATCCCCCCCCCACTCCAATGTCACCCCTCCCAATCTTCGTTTATGTCAAAGGAATTTGATCAACTCGGTCCCTGCGCTGGTCGCGGTAAGTGACTCGCAGAAGACCTGTCATGTCTACAATGACAACTGAAAAGCATGTCCTAGTCAGGCACGGGGACAGAGAAATTCAAACGTTCGTAGAGCTGTGACTGTAAAAACAGGTCATGGCGACCCATCTTTGTTTTCTTCGTGGAACATTGATTCCTTGTTTCTATTAACTTATTTCTTCGTCAAAGAGGTCAAAAACCCTCTTATTTGGATATAAAAAAAATTATTTTATAAAATGTACTATAGAAATTGCACCATTTTTTTTCCAAAGGTGTTTACTTCTTCGCCAAAATTTTTCATTTGAGTTTAGGATCTGTCAGCAATACAATAAGGTGCTTAGATTTATTTCAAGATAATAATGATACATTTTTTAATAGTATCTTCTTTCTTTTAAAAAAAAATTTTTCTTCCTTTTTTATTAATATAGACACGAATGATTAAGTTTTCTAAAATTAAATGCAGAGCACTTCAAATAGAACATTTTTGGGCTTTTTAAAAAAATGTAATCAGCAAGTCTTGGAGATATCTTACATTTAGTATTATGATTTATGTCAATAAATATGAATTGTTCATGTAAATTACTGTGAAGCGTATGGTTAATTTAAACTTTTAATTTAAAAAAAAATTAAAAATTAGAAAAAAGAACTTTTAAATAGACCGAAGTAATTTTGAGAGACATGACATAAAGCAGAAACACGACCAAGGGTTGTAACTCTATTTTAAAGCCAGACGTAGTTTTCCTGGTCATCTTTAAGCTGCGAGGCTGCCACTACAAACACTGTCATTTTCCTCAGAACACCTGTAATTTATCGACCCCTGAAGCACCATTCCATATTAATGGCGTGCAAATCCAAAGCAGATTAGATTTAAGGTGACCATTTAAGTGGGAGTAGCCACCCCTGCACGACCTCTTGCTCAAGTGTCCTGGCAGCTTTCTTCTGGTCATACGTTTTCTGTCCGGCAACCATCGGGCAGTCATACACAAGCACAGGTGACCAATAAACAAACCGAATTTCCTTTTAAAGAAAAAAATTGCCCCAGCTAAGATAAAATCTGCGTCCGGTCAAACGGCCATGTACAATGGACAGTGGTCATTTAGGAATTTTTCGGATGGCCGTCGTTAAAAGCTATGACCACCTTAATGTGCCGGTGACCGCTAGAAATCCACTCCAGACTGAGCACCGTAAACAGCAGTAGGATCGCAAATCTCGGCAAATAACCGGGCCTCGAGTGTTTTTAATCCTTTCGGTCCCCGTGACTGAAGCCCAAAGATAGAAGAACCGTAGCGCCGTTGAAAGGCCGCACCGCAGACGAGGGTATCCGCTTCCATGCATCATACACAGGCCGTCTGCGGTGGCCGGGCACCCCCTTCCTCTCCCCCTCGTCGGTTACGGCACATGCATGCGCAATACACCAACCTATTGTCCCTCCCTTCCATAACACACAGAACCCCAGCCCCTATTACGATAAAAGGCGCACTCCGAAAATCACTCCTGTCCGACCAAATTTTTTCCTTCTCCGTGGGCTCTGAAAGGGATTTCAATCTTTCTTTGAGATATTCTTTCTTCCCCCGTTCTTTCCTTCGAGTGGCTTTACTGGGACGTCTTTATGTCCGCTTGAAAAAGACGCTCACTCTAAGGCCGGAGACGTACAAAGGGCCTGCCCTACTGCATGGGAAAATTAAAATTTTGCAATGAAAGACGACCTGGGGTCGCAACTTGCAAATAAGTCATGCTGAGCTGAGCGTCTTCCGTGGCAAAGACCTTCAAAGCCGCATTGAAAAGAGGTAGAACAGTAGAAGAGATGTTTTGTTGTTTGCGGTCTGGAACAGAAACTAAAAATGTTGTTGGGACCATTGAAACGCGGGGGTTTAAATGAATAAATCGTTATTGACATTTCCATTGAGGCGGTGTGAAATTAAATCGAGACTCATGCCTAGAGTCGGGTATTGGGAACATAGTCCTCGCAGCCTGACACGTTGGCTTTTGGAAAGGGAAGAATAGATATAAGGGGACGGGGAGGGGCACGGGTTCTGGTTTATGGAGTCGAAGTGGAATCATTTTTTGTTGGGAGTCAAACAACCAATTAAAATAAACAATTCTTTATTTTTAAAAAAAAGTAAAAATAACATTTTTCTATCTGGATATAAGTCGAGTAGAAATTTGTTCCATTTTGGCGGGGAGGGGACTTCTGTCCCAGACACATTTTGGTGCAAACATTTAAATTGCAAAATAACAATTCTTTTATACTAATGACACGTGAGTGAAGAAACGAGCGGGGTAAAATATTACGATATTTTCCTTTTCTCCCGCAGTATAATTAAGACTCTCTAATCTCTTCAACGGTAAAGTTTCTATGACATGACTGCATGGGCGCCATCATAAACTGAAGTGGTCATCCATCTTGATATCGTCATCAATGAGATGAGAGTCGAAGTCCACAGGTTAAGAATGCACGGCTTAAGTTTAGTGAGTAAGTGCTACTTCACTCTGGATGCACGTGGCCCAGGGGGGGGGGAGCTGTACTCATATTTCTTGTTACACCAAGAGAATTTTTTTTGAAAATTGCTTCTTGAAAACTGCCAGTCTCTAAGGTTAAGGATTGGTCTTGAAAACTGCCAGTCTCTAAGGTTAAGGATTGGTCTTGAAAACTGCCAGTCTCTAAGGTTAAGGATTGGTCTTGACTGGGGCGTTATCAATGTTACAAGGTGTTGTCAGTAAAGATGTGTAGTGAGATAATTTAGGTGCATAGGAGCCGTCCATAAATGACGTCACGCACCTAGGGGGGAGGGGGTCACACTTTTGTGACGATGCGTGACGAGGGGGAGGGAGGGGGGTTGAAGAAATGTGACGTCACATCAAAAGGGTAAATTAAAATAAAACTTCCACTGAAATATTTGGTCACTTACAATTTATTTAATGATTTTTTAATTTTTTTTTAAATCAGTGCTTCTCAAAGTACCGGTCGGTAGGCCATCAGACGCCGGTCGGCGTAAGTTATCAAGAAATGAAAATTAAATCTAATTATAATCCTTAAGTTTGAGAACTCATGAGAATGTATGAAATTGTTACCCTGCGTCGTTTGATGTTGACATCAAAGCATTTGTGATGTCACCGCCGCTCCGTTTGGTTCTCTCACGGCAGTAGTCGACGAACTTTTTTGCCCGTTACCCCAAAATATACAAGTTTCTGTGTGCGTTACCCCAGACTCGAGGTCCTGCTCACATGACTCGGGGATTTGGGGGAGCGTCGTTTAGCACACCCCCCCCGAAAAGCACTGGTGAGTTTTACAAGCATGACAAGTGTCTAAAAATGATCTGAATAGGATTATGTAAAGATATTTTAAGTCAAAACGACACGGAATATCAATTTTATTATTTTTTAATATTTTTTTTGGGGGGGGGGATCTATTTGATACAATTATAAACGTTTTAAGTTTGATATAATTGTTCGATTGGTTTTTGGTCAAACACCAAGAGTTCCCTTTTTACCCCAAATGAGATAATTTACCGCTGTTCACAGACCCCTCGGTTAAACCGCCCGATAGCGGTAGCCATGTATTTTTCATTAGTTTATAAATTCCACAAGAGAATGCAACAATTTAAACACGCCTCCTCGTCCATAACACAAAAAAAAACAAAAAACAACAAACAAAAAACTCGTGAGCTTCGGAGTAAAAAGTTATGATAATATTGGATATTTTATTAATGTCATAGTATTTTTCAGTCTTCAACTTGCAGTATTACTGTATTTTGCGACGCACAAGATGACACCCTACTTTCCTGCACAAATGTGGGGTTCGTACAGTACTCGCCATATTCCTCTTCCAGCGCATACCAAATAATTTTAAGAAAAACATTAGATTTGATATCAATGTGGTAATTTTAGATCAAATGCCTTTGATGTGCATATACATAGCAGGAAAACTGTCATTATAAGATCGAAATCAATTTGAGGAATCGTCTTGTATCTATATATTCTTGGTTTATCAACAATGAAATGATCCTTGTAATATCAATAGTCACATAGTCAGTTCCTTACTGGGATACAGCGCTATATAAATTATCAATTTATTATTATTATTATTATTCGCGAGCTTAATCGCGAAGGTTAATCACATCAAATGGTTTTTGAAATTACCGCTGCATTGTTCGTTAGCTGTCTTGCTATGCCTTGGCAACTAGACAAATTTAAAAAAAATATATTATATAAAACAAGCCGAAATCATACTTAATCTTATAGGGCTTTAAGCCATGTAGGGGCTCATTTTGCTATCACGTCAGTACAGGGAAAATCACGTCAAAACGGGAAAAGAATGCACCGGTACCTGGTGAAATGCATTAAAAAAATACCTGCCGGTCGTCTAATACGAAAAGTTTGAGAAGCACTGGCTTACAATTTATTTAATGCCGTTTTACATAGCTTCACGCGTATTACGATATTACAATGTAGACATACACTAAATAAATAATTAAATGACAAAAAAATGATTTGAAACATACTCATTTTCAAATAGAAAATAAGGTGTGTTTTTGTTTTTTTGTTTTTTTATTTTTTTTTGGGGGGGGGGTCAAAGCTTTGTGACGTATTTTTGGAGGGGGGGTCTAACTTTTTGTGACGACGCGTGACGAGGGGGGGGGTGAAAAATCGGTCAAAATTGCGTGACGTCATTTATGGACGGCCCCATATTGTTTTTAAAAATGTTTATAAATATTTATATTTGTTTATTCAATTAGATATATTTCAGTAATATACTCTTAAAATTGTCATTAACATAATTTTGCAACATGAAAACAGCGAATTTTAAAGATGTCATGCACATGATTTTTTTAAAAATTCAGAAATCTTTTAAGATGACATTATAATAAATTTTAAATTATCATAATTTCAAATTGTAAAAGTACATTCTCCACCATTAAAATAAATAAATAAATAAGTAAAATAAAACATTAAATTAAATAAAAAATAAAGAAATATATCAATTTTAGAAAAATTATAAAAATGTATTTACATTATTTTCTAATACATATAACTCAAAGCCACTACAACAATAGAGAGCCATTCTCACGTGTTCATTAGTTGATTCTCGGGCAAGTAAATGTAATTGTCCGTAGAATGGATATATATAAAACTTTTAACGTTCATTATCCATTCATTTGTTTAATGTTACTGAACTGAAGCTGTTATAAAGTTGATGTCATCTTGATTACTTTGACGATGAAGTCTCTATTGGTGGAATACTTACAGGTGATTATAATAGACGTTACTCATGATGTCATAATCACACCTGTCCTGCAGGCACTGAAATAAGAGTCCCTAGAGACCCTAGAGGCACAGACGGTAATGGGATTTTTTTTTCTTTTTTTAAAGTTGAATTGTTGGTTGCATGGATGGGGATTGTGTCGAAAGGAATTCTAGAAAAAAAAATCTAAGCTATTTAAATAAAGTATATAATAAGTATTCAGCATTCAGATGTGGTTTCGCACCAAAATGATAAAGTCCGCACGCAGTGCGGTTTGTCTGCACTGAATATCTGTCAGTTCTAAAGTTACAATTGTTAAACTGACATTGTTTACCCATCTGTCGCTATGTACATTCATTACGGGAGTCACCGAGAATCATTCCTTTTGTCTGTGAGTGCTTTTAGGGGGGACATGGTTTATTTATACAAGACTCCCGGTATTGACAAGAATTAACAGCCACATCAACCAGGTTGCGTTCAGTCGTCAAATAAAAACAAACTAAATCAACACCGTGACACTTAGCACAAAGCACATCTTCAATGGAAATCGCCAACATTGAAATTACTTTATTTTTTTCTTTTAACTAAACAAAAAATGTTTCATACAAAAGCAATAACTTTGTTAAAAATGGATATTTCTTTTTCAGCTCCCACTTCATGAGACTTTAGATATTATATAACACCAATTTTGGAGCCCTCGACGCTGCGCTCGCATTTTCCCCCACTTTTTTTCCTTCTCTCTTTCACATGATGACAAGGTACAAACATTGGTATAAAGTGCTGCGACAGTCGCAGCAGGTTCATGAAGCCAGTATAATTGGAACACCCCGTTCATTATTCCCTTGACATTCTCCCTGCAGACATCACGCAGAGCAGCAAGCAATTAAACCACAATAAGAACAAGGATGGGGGGCATCTACTGCCTGAAATCTGAGCTCAGCACCCACACTCCCCACCCCGCCCCCCTCCCTACTCGCGCTCTTCACTTTCACATGGCAATTGTCACTAAAACCCAATAATATCTTTGTGGTAATGGCGCGTGAGTTAGGGCGCGTGGGTTTGGGGGTGGAGGTGGTGGGTGGGGGGGGGCTGCAGCTACCACAGACAGCACTAATCCGCCTTATTTCCGATTTACATCTCGAGTTGTAGTTAAAAATTATTTTTTGCAATTAACCCAAAGCCCAAGACATGCCATCTGCCGAGGTTCAAGGGAGGCGCGCCACACAGTACCCTTTCCCTCCATTTTTTCTTCTTCCCACCACGCGACAAATACCTCCAGAATGGACGTCTTGGTCCCCCCTCCCCTTCCTTCTCTTTTAAAAATCTGTCTTCTCTTTTACAATCCACATCTCTTTTCATTTTGCGCCCCTCCCCAAATCATGTTTTTTTTTAATAGTTCTTCACGGCTGACTTTATTTCGTCCAAGCGGCGTATCCAGAACCCATCTGTTAGTGGTTTGGACGAAGGAAGAAAAAAAATATAGTGGCCACTTCAAAGTGCTTAATAGGTACTTGAGGGAACGTGTTGGTCGGCCAGATAAAGTAGCCGAGTGCTTGATCCTGACAGTGTTGATGCAGGCAAGACACAAAGCGCGGTCTTTGTTCAATTATTTACCGATGGCTCGCCGAGTGCCGGCCGATTGCCGTTAATGAACTGCCAGTTGTCAGTGACTCCAGCGTCTCGGACCTGGCAGCGCACGGTTCCGTGGTGATAACATGTAGCCGGTCTAATAAGGCAGGCAGGGTCTGGCGCTGATAATACTGGACCGCCACGCAGCAGGCGGGAGATACGATCGCTGGCCTTGGTGCTTATGCTGTATGCACCGACGGCAGGTCTTCGTGGGACAAAGGGTCGTGCATCTGCAGGGGTTTCCGTGTAATTAATCGCAGTCAACAGACTACGAACTTAAGGGCTTTATTTACAGGTTTGAAGAGAGTCACGGCTTGTGAGATAGGCCACTTAAAGTTGTTGTGTCAGAAAGTATTTCATTCTTCCCTTAACAAATAATATTGGTTGCAGTCGTTCTATAACCCATTTTTAACGACTATGCAATAAATGGGTTTATGAAACTCATCTTTATAATTAAATGCATATATTTTATAGAGAAAAATCATTAATTGATAATGTTACTTTTTGACCTTAATAACAAATCAAATTAATTCGTTCATTTGTGGAGCTGGGAAGTGCAGATTTTTGGCTTGGTTTCGCAAGAGGCGTACGAAATGGTTCAATTAGTTATATAATAAATTGAGTAGTTATACGCTTGATTTGACTTATTTTAAAAAGTATTTAATAATTTAAAAAAAAATTATCTGTTCCTTACTCATGTCATCTACTGTCCTAGTATTGCTATTGTGGGCATTCGAATTATGTTCCATTGATTTAATGTATTCGCTAAATTCTAAATCATTTTTAAGATTTATAATTTTAAAGTAAATATTCAAATTAACGATTGAGATTACCAATTAGAAAGGAACACGAATATTATTATTTAAAGAGTATAAATCATAAAAATTAAACTTTTTATATTTAAAAAAAAACTTGATAAAGTTCTTCCACTTTCTAAATATATCATTCGGTTCTCGTGCCACTGAATTCATTGTTTAATATTGCTCATGAAATAATCGTTAATCGTTAAAGGTGGCTTAGTATTACAATCACTGGTTACCATGGTAACTCATCATAAACTCCAGCGTGTCATTATTTCACATCCGGTCAGACAGTGGCTCATTCTCTGCTCATACTGTAAAACAATGGCCGGACAGTGGGTCAGCGTCGTGTCCACCAAGGCCAATGCATTGAACCACTCACGAAACAACGACTGTCCGGCCTCTTGGCATATCCTCAAGTCTGGTCCTTCAGTCGGTGACAGGCCCCGGGTCGAGCTCTGGGCTACTGGGTTCGTCTTGACGGGTGCGGCCAGTTTTGTATGGGTCAGGCACGGGGTCGGGTCGGGTCAGAGGGCAGCGAAGAACCCGGGGTCGGGTCAGGGCAGGGGTCAGTACCGACCAAGCCTGATTATCTTTTTATGAATTGGGCTTTATCGCAGGCCTTTTATGTCCATTATCAGTCCCCACATCTCCTGCTCCCCGGACCTTGCCTAAGAGATGGGGCGCATCTGCCGTCTTGGGGCCCCACGTCTTCCGCCACGGCCAACATTTAAGGAAATGAGAGACAAATAATGAAATAAGAGTTGCTGCTGCTGCACCGCGTCCGGCGTCCCATTTGGACCGCGTCATTGTGGAAAGGTCAGAATATACAAAAACGGGGGGTCATTTCCTCCACAGCGGGTCAACAGAGCTTGGGCTCTCTGAACCAAGGCCGCAAATGTCCAGCCCGGACCGGACAGTGGACACTGCACTCGATATGGCCGAGGAGCCAAGGTTGATGATTATGCTCTGTTCTTTGTCGGTAATGGCTGCGGTGAGCATTTGCACAATGATTTGTCATAGCATCTGCCATTGTGGCCCGATTTCATAGTTCACGGGGACACGTGTTTGCCCAGCCGGTGAGAGTCACTGTCACGGAGTCGGGCTGTTTATTGGAGTCATAGCTCTTGGTCCTGTTTTGACTCCGTCTTAACGAAATGAGGAAAAAAATATCCGAGATTCAAAATGAAAGTATTTACATTCAATGGTCTGGATTATACGGCATCTGCTATTTTAAACTTTTCCCAAACACTTGTGACAAACAAAAATGCACTCATGTATTGGACACTACGTCTAAGTGTTTTAAGGTCTCAATTTTGTAAAGCTATACCCTCCCTACCCCGAGGTGCTGGTTACGTCTGCAACATATCCCTCCTTATCATATATGACGCCCCAAGGCATCATTCGAATGTGCACCCTTGAGTATGTACCTTCCCCCCCCCCACCCCTTTTCTGCAAAGTGCCTCCATTTCCTGCTGCTCGTTTTAAAAATGATATGAATTCATCCAGGATTATATAAATGAGGATGAAAAGCAAAGGAGGGGCTGGTAGCACGCCCTCGTTATGAAGCTCGCTTATGATAGTTGTTGTCATTAATTACCGAGTTAATCTCTTGGAGAGAACAAAATCCATACGTTTCAGAGTTTAAAAAACTAAATGGGAAATATCAGGTATGGGAAGATTACTCATATACTCAAAGATTGAAATAATTCTAGGCTATCGCTGGCCTTCTGTCATGGATACCCCTCGCGGAGACCTGCCTACAGCATGATAGCTGGGATTAAGTTTAAACTTTAGATCAGGGGTTCTCACGTCGTGGTAGCCTGAAAGTTGGCCTTTGTTTAGGGTCACGCTCCGCCACAGCGTTATTTTTTATATACATAGAGTAGATCATTGTGACAATCAGAATGGTGTGTATTTTCTTTCCACATGGAAGAGCTGCTTTTGTTTGTTTTTTGTTTTTTAAATTAAGAGTTACATTTCTTTTGGGAACCCCTGCGTAATAATAAAGCCCGAGGCCAGAACGTCAACCCGTCAAAGGTTGCAGATGAAGACGGCTGTGGTTTACAACCTGTATCTTGCAATCTAAATGACGCGGGGAGGGGGGTATTCTTAAGCCTTTAGGGGGGATCATCCGTTTTCAGGTTGTTGTTTTTTAAAAACTAAATATGATTAAGTTTGGTCAGGCTTATTGCCCCTAAGCAGATTTCTTTTATCGTATTTCTTGACTTTTAAAAATATTTTATTTTTATTTGAGTTAATTATATTTTTGGTTAAAGCAGTTATCCTAGCATTTTTTTAGCAATTTGAGATTAAAGTTTTTTTTAATGAACGTTTAACATTATCGTAATTGCATGGGTTTTTTTCTTATGTTTCGTAGTTTTCAAAATATTTTCTCCATTGCCATGTTAAAATTTAGTGTTATCAATTTATTTAAACAATTATTTAAATATAATTGTCTGCCAACATCAATGAAAATCTGCAAGAAAATTGTATCGGTTGACCATTTGTAAAGATATATAAATACCTTAAATTGCCTTTAACATATTTAGTCAATTAAATGAAGAAATGTATAATTTCAGAAATACCAAAGTAGCTGAAATAGACAAAAGATTTTTTTTTAAATGTATCAATGATTGCTTTGGAAAATCCTACTTCTTCGAGGTTTTAAGGTTTCTTCTTCATTAATGTACGTAATGGAAAAAAACTATTTAAAAATCGGGGTGCTGTAGTTGTGAAGACGTTTGGGGCGCTGGAATTGTGAGGACTTGTTTTGTTCTGAGGGTAAATAATTATACATGGCATGTTGATGGCAGGCAAAGCGTTTCCACTGTTAATTCTAAAAGTAACCCATTGAACTGCGTCTCTTTTGGTTAAGCACTTTGTGCCCACAAGTCTTAATTTGAAAATATTCTACTCCCAAATAATCTGTATTAATTTGGGAATCTCCAGTTTCTCCCTTCTGGCCACCACAGACCTTATACTCCCCAAAAAAACCAGCAAGGTATTAAAAAAAAGTTACGATTTTTAATATGTCATCTGGTTACCGCAAACACTGGTGAAAAAACCCACCTGATCTGCCTTTTTTTGGTTTTGTTTTGTTGACACCAAATGTCTATAGGAACACTCGACTTTCCAATCAATTAGATCACTCTAAATCATGGCAGATTCTATTCAGCTCTGACAGTTAACCAAGCATAGCGAACCCCCCCCCCACCCCTACCACCCCCCACCCCTACCACCGCCGCAAAGAACAACTCCAAACGATCCAGTCATCAAGCTCAAAACAAAAACAAAAATTTGTATAATTTTTTTTTATTTAAGTAACACAAGAAAAACACGGTTGCGGAAAGCGCATGCGCTAAATGACTGCGGATCCGCTCACCTCAGCCTTTTAAGTGTGGCTTTTGTTCTTGCCTAACAAACAATGGCATTTTTTCAGTCCAACAATTAATTGGTCCCATGAGACCTCCTCTCCAGGCAGGTTTCCACACCGTAATGGCGGTGTGTGATCTAATGGCTCCCACGACACGGAGGCAGGGGTCTATTCTATGGGGCTACGTCCTACACTTCACTGCTCGCGGTGGTGGTTGCTCGCGGTGGTGGTTGCTCGCGGTGGTCGCTGCCTGTGGTGGCGGTTGATGCTTTGGGTTTTTTTATTTAAATTTTTAAATTTTTTTATTAAAGGGGTTAACTAACACGTGGATCCACAAGAACCAGACAAAAGTCTGTGAAGAATTTCAGTTAACTCCACAAAAAGCCAGTTTTGCGCCGACCAGGTTCTCACTAATTAGCATTTCTCAGTGCGTCCCATGAACCGTACGCTGTCACGAAGCCTGAATAAATCTCAAGTGGGGGTTGAATGCAGAAAGGTGACTTGTTTCTCTCTCTCTCTCTACTGTTTCCCTCAAATAAAAGTGTTTTCTCTTTAAATAAAGACCCCCCCCCCACACACACACACACAAACAATCCTGTGTTATATTTTAACATGCAGCGTCGAGGCTGAGAATAATATCTTTAATTTCGTCATTAAAATAACAAAACAAGAAAAAAAACATAAGACTTAAGTTTGAAATTTAAAGATACCGAGAATCACTTCAATAACTTTGATAAGCCCAAAATCACTGTATAAAATTGTCACCTAGATATCACAACGAAACCATCACCATTTATTTGTATACTTAAACTAAGTATTTTAGGAGTGTAATGATGACTACTTATTTATTTTACTGACACACTGTATTGGTAAAATACTGACACACTGTTTTGGTATAATACTGACACACTGTATTGGTATAATACTGACATACTGTATTGGTATATTACTGACAAAGTTTTTTTTTAAAATATGCAATACTGACCAAATGAATTGGTGTAATACTGACACACTATATTGGTGTAATACTGACCCACTTTATTGGTGTAATACTGACCTACTATATTGGTGTAATACTGACCAACTATATTGGTGTAATACTGACCCACTATATTGGTGTAATACTGACCCACTTTATTGGTGTAATACTGACCTACTATATTGGTGTAATACTGACCCACTATATTGGTGTAATACTGACCCACTATATTGCTGTAATACTGACCCACTATATTGGTGTAATACTGACCCACTGTATTGGTGTAATACTGACCCACTATATTGGTGTAATACTGACCCACTATATTGGTGTAATACTGACCCACTGTATCAGTATAATACTGAACCAGTTTTTTAAATGTAATATTGACCCAGTGTATATGTGTAATGCTAACCCAGTGTATTGGTGTAATACTGACCCATAGTAAGTCATGGTAACACATGCTCAAGTCCCCACACTCTAACATCCGACTGATGTGTCCACAATAAACATCCCATTATTTTCAGACACATTATGTAACAATAGAGTATTTAAGGGTGTAAATTCGCCTCTTTGAATTAATCAATTCATAATATTAAACAACATATCACATAACTCAAACACGCTATCGTCCTACATGGATTCCTTCACCGAAATTAATATTAATTTTTTTTCTTACAAACACAAAATCTCCCCCACAAAAATATGTTTTGAGATTACACGTGTGGGTGGGAGCAGCCTGTAAGAGAGAGGCTAATTTAACTATTTAACCATGCATAATTAATTTTCATGCACACTGTTTATTAAAAATCCACTTCAAAATCATTGAAATTTCTCTTAGTCTAGACCAGGGCCAAGAGTTCTATTTCTTTCATTTATGGCTGTCCATTCACACAATATATTTCTAGAAGTTAATTTAACGGCGCACAATCAGGAGAACGTCTCAATTCATTCAAGGCCTCTCTCCCTTTGGTGTAGAGTGATGTGTGTTCGTTGGTTTAAAATTACGTAGAGAAATATGGTTGTGTTTTTGACTTCGAGCTCCACAGCCCACTATCGTCATTGCGTGAATCCCTGAAATATCCCCTGGAGCTTGTCTTGGACGCACGCCTCCCATGACTTGGGGGTCTCGGGATGTTGAGTCGTCGCTTTGGTCAGTATCACGTGACGGCCTTAACCTCCAGGATGAGGCGCTGGAGTAGACAACAGCGCTGTGGGTGACGTCAGTTTTACCAGGTTGGGTTTCTGTGTGAAGTGCGGTTTTCTGCGCAGTGGACGGTCCGGTTGACAGAATTACTGGAGCGCTTTTCGTGTTTAAAGAACCTGGTAAACAAACACAATTTGAAGAAAAAATAAATTAAAAAAAAACACAACGCTGCAAACATTCAGTTCTTGCATTGTACGCAAAGTTTCAATAAATATTTCTCTGACAATACGTATGGTTTTATTACGATCAAAAAATATAGTTTATTTTAAGACATTTGAACAGACCTCAGTCTAAACTAACCAGTACGCATACCTAGAAATTGCTCTGGTAAAAGAGTCATCTAAAAGTCACAATTGTAGATTTACTTGAAGTTAATTCTATTATAGTTACATCCCAAGCTGTTTTAATGTAGTGATGTAAGGGCCATATTCTAGTATGGTTACTTACTGGACTTTTCAGCATGGGGATGCAGGGAAACAGCTGTGGTGTTTCTGATGTGTCCGACAGGCGATGGTAGGACTGGTCTAAGGTAGGACTTCCTCACTCGGTCCGTCTTACCCAGCTCCGTCTTACTTCTCGTCAGCTGACAGAAAATCGCACACGAGATTTGAAAATGGAATGAAAATCATAATTCCTTACATTATTTTATGTTTAACTACCTAAGAAAAGTTTCATATAAAAGTTTGGGAAAATAATTAAAATTGAACATTAAATTAAACAACAACAAAGACAACTAAAAAAACAAAACAACAAACAACTACCTAAACAGAGTGGGGTTTACTACTGTATCACAGTCAGAGCATCCCTGTGGCATATCTAAGCTACAAGTAAGCATATCATCATGTTATCAGTGACGTAACTAGAACTTTTGCCGCCCGGGGCGGTCTTCAATTTGCCGCCCTTTATAGGGGCCGTCCATAAATGACGTCACGCATCTGTCATACATTTGTGACGATGTGTGACGAGGGGGGGGGTGTTTAAGAAATCTTACGTCATGTCAAAACGCGCAAATTTAAATAAAATTTCCACTTAAATATTTGATTACTAACACTTTATTTTGAAACGCGTGTTACGATATTAGAGTGCAGCCTTACACTAAAAATACTTAAATGGCAAAAATATGATTTGAAACATGCGTATTTTCA
This sequence comes from Ampullaceana balthica, assembly GCA_944989445.1. Classification (NCBI taxonomy): domain Eukaryota; kingdom Metazoa; phylum Mollusca; class Gastropoda; family Lymnaeidae; genus Ampullaceana; species Ampullaceana balthica. Next base: position 29,027 of record CALYLW010001964.1, read on the forward strand.
AATAGAAAATACGGCTTTTATGGTGAGGTGGTGTCAAAGCTTTGTGACGTCATATTGAAGAAAGGGTCTAAGTTTTTGTGACGAGGTGTGACAAGGGGGGGGGGTGAAAAAATCAGTCAAAATCGCGTGACGTCATTTATGGACGGCCACTTAGTCGATTATGTGATGGTTTTATAAATTAATAAACATAAATAAATAATTGTAACTGAAACGAAGTAAAGGTGGGGAACATGTTTACCATTGCATGCCATATTTATGTAAGCAGTAATAAAAGAGGCAGCATAAGATGATATACTTATAAATACACATTTATAAAAAAAATACACAATAATTTTTTTTAAAGCTACAAGATAGTTACTGAGGTCGTATGTACCCCAGGGACAAAAACATATTCCAAATTTACACCCAAAAAACCATAACCAAACAAAGAAATTGTATACATTAGTATTGTATGGAATTTCGGTTAATTTGCATTCAAAGAGTGACCGCCACGAGCGCGGCAGGTCTTTGATGTGTTGGAGTAGCTCGCCAGGAGGAGCCCGGGCGCGGTTCAGAAGCCGCGCATGGTCCTTTAATGTTGGGGCGAAGACGACAATCTGACCAAGCTCTAAAATTGTTATTCTGGTGTTAACTGGCCCGGTCAGTAGATTCGGAGATGATAGGAGTAGCCGACCACTGGATTCCGCAGGACTGGGACAAAGGTGTGAAATGCCCCAGGGTAGATAGGATGACCAGACGCGCAGGTGGTCTGGGTAGGGGTAGATAAGTGGTGGGGGTCTCACCAGAGACGGTTATGTCAAACCGGCCCCACACCGAGTTAATCTAGGGGTGTTCTCATATGACTGACAGATTGGACAAGAAGTACCGGACATAGATGAATTTTAGGGGCGGAGTCTGAGGGGTATTAGAGGGGACGAACTTTGGAGGAACTAGGAAGGACACACTAGGAGGAGAGCCAGACTAGGAGGAAGGAGAAGAGAGACTCCGGGAGACGAACCGCTAGGGAAAAGGTAGACTCGTAGACAGTTCGACAGTAGAGATGATTGTGACGTGAGAAATAACTAGATTTGTAGAGTAAAGGAATAAACAGAATTAATAAGTGCTCAAGTAGTCTTAGTCAATTGTCGTTTTAGTTTAAAATAAAGCTTAAATTTATTGTTTTCATTTTGTTTAAAAGCTTTATCGCAGTCCCATTCTGTATGATATATTAATTTTAGAAAGCAGCGCACCAAATTTCGAACAGCCGCATAAAATTGTTCAATAGGGAAAGAAATGAATAAAATAAAAATAAATAAAATAAATGAAAGTTCTTTGTATTACGTTATTTTTTAATCTGATGTGTATTTATTTTGAAAACTTCCGTCATTTTTGACGGGTGATACACTAGTTTTCCATAAAATATACGAATTCAAATCATTTACACATTACTTTAATTGGACAGGCTTAACATTTTTAATAAATAACCGTATTTTAATGAAAACTGTGCTCAATAAAAAATAAAATAAATTTAATTTCTAGAAATTCCCTTACAATAATTTTCTGAAAAACTGAAATAGTAATATAAATTACTACTTGCAAGTTAAACACAAACATTTGAACCACCATGCCTTGTAGGTACTTGTTCGCGCATCTGCAAATGTCGAAATTGTACGCAAAAGCTGTCGGGGCGATATTAATAGCACATATTATTCGGCCCAGCGGTTATGTGTTTTTTTGTCATCTGTGACGTATACTACTTAATTTTTTCAACAAATCAATACCTTTTTTGAGCGATTAAAAATTTGTGAACGGTTTTGCGTTAATTACATCCACAATGTAATCAAACAAATGTGTGCGAATCCGTTATTTAAGACTCGAAAGTACGAATATTTTTTATTTCACTCGGGTTTTCTCCCTTTAAAAGAAGTCGGAAATGGTTGTACTTTTCAAATCCCTACAAATGCCGCCCCTAAATGGATGACGCCCGGGGAGGACCGCCCCCACCACCCCCCCTCTAGCTACGCCACTGCATGTTATTATAACTGTACCTCGGATGTCACTTAGAGAAGGAAACGTTTGTGTTTTAATTATGTTTATTGAAGTCCCTTTGGGTACACAACCTATTTTTCCTGTCTGTTCTGCGCACACACGAAGATAAACAATAATAAACATAAGTATTTCCGGAGAATAAAGCACATTTAAAAAAAAAGATGAATACTTTTAAAGTTTTCAACTACACCGATTTGTTACAGCTTTCGTTTGGCCGAGAGAGAGACATGCAGAGAGACAGAGACGGAGAGAGACTGAGAGAGAGAGAGAGAGAGAGAGAGAGAGAGAGAGAGAGAGAGAGAGGAGAGAGAGAGAGAGAGAGAGAGAGAGAGAGAGAGAGAGAGATTAATTTACAGACAAAAAGCAGGGAGTGGGTTAATTTAAATTTATGCATTTGAATTTTTTTTATGTAACCAATGAAACTTCCCTGACTCAAAGTTTGAGACATCGAAATTTTAAAATAAATAACAAAAAATCGAAAGCCCTCCTCGCTACTTTCCCAGAAGTAGGTCACGCTATTAAAAAAGTAATTAAAAAACACAACAAAAACAGCAACAATAACACGTAGCAGCAAACATAAAAACAACAAAAATATGTCCTGCCAGTTTACAGCCAGCCTCATTCATGCAACATTTTTTTAACGCTACCTTGAACCATGCATGAATTAGTAAAGCTGAATAATTTTTCCAATTGATCCCTAATTTTTCCAATGACAAGTAACCGGCTTACGTAACTCTAGCAGATGGTATTTGATGCAACTCTCCGCATTTCCATAACATCATGCACATAGCGTTGTGTTCGTGTGTATTTTTTTTATGGAGATTTATTTCATGACGTGAGTCCAGTGTATTCACATGAGCCGCTAGACGAGCACCGTTCACTATGCATCAGTAGATTGTGTGTGTGTGTGGGGGGGGGAGGGGATAATTTGTAGAGTCACTTTCGACCGAAGGGCAGACAATTGCTATGACATAATACAATAACTTGATGGACGCTCACATCAGGGAGATAACTCTCCGGGCGTCAAGAGCACGTGAAGAGCCCGGGTCCCTGATTGGCGCGCAGCAGCAGATCGTTTCCGGCCCGTTGGCCTGGACAGAGGCAGGCTAAGCCACAAGGGCAGGTAAAGGAAGGTTTAGGGACGAGGCGCATGCTAGTTTCACCTCAGTCGAGTGAGCTGATCTGCCGCACGTGCACGCGCTTGTATGGTTGGGTGAGTGCGCGGATAGAACGACCCCTGACTTTTCCTCGACGTTGATGACGGCAATCTTTGTCAGCGAGCATCAACAGGAAAACAAAAAAACAAAATCAAACTAACTCTAATCTTTTCTCATGCTTATCCCTTATCAAGGTGAGCGCCGTGCGTGCGGTTTGATATTCTCACCGTCTCCATAGACCACAACAACTAGTCCGGTCTCCGGCTAAGTAGACAAATGACGCCCTAAACGCGTCTTGTATTCAAAGGCAAGGAAAACTCGGACAAGGGAGGTGCCGAATGAAAACAGATCAGTGGGCTTGACCCCTAAGTAGACCCCTAAGGCGATCATCAGCTTGAAAGCAAGAGGGGGTAATGCATTTAGGATAGGTGTCTCTTCATTACGCGGAAATAAAAACATTTTGACATCCGCACGCCAGTGGGCTCTTAAAGGGTCAAGAGGTGGTGTAATATTACAAGAGAATGGCCAACCCGTTGGGCTGCATAAAGCAACCAGTGTTTGGTTGTGACAAGAAGTGTGGAAGAGAGAGAGAGAGAGGGGGAGGGGGGTTTAACACGATCTGTCACATAAAAGTTAATAAACCTATTAGCTGTCGCCGTAATACGACTAGGCCGGTCTTTTTAGTGGCGCCGCTAGTGGACATGAGTCGGCACCCCGTGTCCACCTCGGCCTATCAGTTGTCAGCACGTGTCTTTGAAGATCAGGAAAAGCTCCCTGGACGACCTGTAAATCCAGCTCGGACGGATGATGTGGCCATTTTCAGTTCGGCCACTTGCTGACAGTAGAGCGCGATGTCGGATCTACATCATAAGTTTTTGTTGCACATTACGTTCTGTCTTTCATCTCACGTTTTTGTTATACTTCTCTTATGTCCAGTTTCTGCTACTCCTTACATTATATCTTGAGATACGGTATATTGATTAAATCGTGATTTCTTAATGAGAATCTCTTCTATTGATGATGACAATGATGACTACAACCATTTAACGGATTTTTTTTTAACTCGTTGTTATAATAATTTCCAAATTATTTTTTAAAAATAAATGTTTCCATACTTGTCTCCTGATACTTAGATTGACATAATTTTCCAACAAAATTAATACTGAAAATTATGGGTTATTATTTGAACGTATTTTTTTGGTTATAAAGTATAACATTTGCACACCCATACGACGCCCTTTGGTGTAGGCACCAAAGTTATCGGAACAAAAAAACAAGTACACACATAATACATAGTGCTTTGTTTCATGTAAGAATCTGTTTTGATATTACGTTTAAATCCCGGTAGGCCTTGTTTACTGGGCTGCATTTTCAGTGATGATGTTACAAAGGTCAGAGGTTAGCGACAGCGGGTTTAGGCTGGCCCACCCATGAGGTTCAACGGAACCTCGCTGTAGAACAGATGTTGCCATTTGCTCTTGCCACGTTGTACAGTTTTTCAAAATGTTGAAAAATGCAAGTCATAGGTGACACGATGAACATTAGCAGAGGCAGAGGGGTGCAGGGTTTGTGAGGATTATTGGGGCCTTGGAGTCGTGTGGACTATTGGGGTGCTGGTGTTGTGTGGACTATTGGGGTGCTGGAGTTGTGATGACTATTGGGGGGCTGGAGTTGTGAGGACTATTGGGGTGCTGGAGTTGTGAGGACTATTGGGGTGCTGGAGTTGTGAGGACTTTTGGGGGGCTGGAGTTGTGAGGACTATTGGGGGGCTGGAGTTGTGAGGACTATTGGGGAGCTGGAGTTGTGAGGACTATTGGGGGGCTGGAGTTGTGAGGACTATTGGGATGCTGGAGTTGTGAGGACTATTGGGGGGCTGGAGTTGTGAGGACTATTTGGGTGCTGGAGTTGTGAGGACTATTGGGGGGCTGGAGTTGTGAGGACTATTGGGGTGCTGGAGTTGTGAGGACTATTGGGGTGATGGAGTTGTGTAGACTATTGGGGAGATGGAGTTGTGAGGACTATTGGGGGGCTGGAGTTGTGAGGACTATTGGGGTGATGGAGTTGTGTATACTATTGGGGTGATGGAGTTGTGAGGACTATTGGGGGGCTGGAGTTGTGAGGACTATTGGGGTGATGGAGTTGTGTATACTATTGGGGTGATGGAGTTGTGAGGACTATTGGGGTGATGGAGTTGTGAGGATTATTGGGGCCTTGGAGTCGTGTGGACTATTGGGGTGCTGGTGTTGTGTGGACTATTGGGGTGCTGGAGTTGTGATGACTATTGGGGGGCTGGAGTTGTGAGGACTAATGGGGTGCTGGAGTTGTGAGGACTATTGGGGTGCTGGAGTTGTGAGGACTTTTGGGGGGCTGGAGTTGTGAGGACTATTGGGGGGCTGGAGTTGTGAGGACTATTGGGGAGCTGGAGTTGTGAGGACTATTGGGGGGCTGGAGTTGTGAGGACTATTGGGATGCTGGAGTTGTGAGGACTATTGGGGGGCTGGAGTTGTGAGGACTATTTGGGTGCTGGAGTTGTGAGGACTATTGGGGGGCTGGAGTTGTGAGGACTATTGGGGTGCTGGAGTTGTGAGGACTATTGGGGTGATGGAGTTGTGTAGACTATTGGGGAGATGGAGTTGTGAGGACTATTGGGGGGCTGGAGTTGTGAGGACTATTGGGGTGATGGAGTTGTGTATACTATTGGGGTGATGGAGTTGTGAGGACTATTGGGGGGCTGGAGTTGTGAGGACTATTGGGGTGATGGAGTTGTGTATACTATTGGGGTGATGGAGTTGTGAGGACTATTGGGGTGATGGAGTTGTGAGGACTATTGGGGTGATGGAGTTGTGAGGACTATTGGGGGGCTGGAGTTGTGAGGACTATTAGGGTGATGGAGTTGTGTAGACTATTGGGGTGATGGAGTTGTGAGGACTATTGGGGTGCTGGAGTTGTGAGGACTATTGGGGGGCTGGAGTTGTGAGGACTATTAAGGTGCTGGAGTTGTGAGGACTATTGGTGGGCTGGAGTTGTGAGGACTATTGGGGTGCTGGAGTTGTGAGGACTATTGGGGTGATGGAGTTGTGTAGACTATTGGGGTGATGGAGTTGTGAGGACTATTGGGATGATGGAGTTGTGAGGACTATTGGGGTGCTGGAGTTGTGAGGACTATTGGGGTGATGGAGTTGTGTATACTATTGGGGTCATGGAGTTGTGAGGACTATTGGGGTGCTGGAGTTGTGAGGACTATTCTGGTGATGGAGTTGTGAGGACTATTGGGGTGATGGAGTTGTGTAGACTATTGGGGTGATGGAGTTGTGAGGACTATTGGGGTGCTGGAGTTGTGAGGACTATTGGGGGGCTGGAGTTGTGAGGACTATTGGGGTGATGGAGTTGTGTATACTATTGGGGTGATGGAGTCGTAAGGACTATTGGGGTGCTGGAGTTGTGAGGACTATTGGGTGATGAGTTGTGAGGACTATTGGGGTGCTGGAGTTGTGAGGACTATTGGGGTGATGGAGTTGTGAGGACTATTGGGGTGCTGGAGTTGTGAAAACTATTGGGGTGATGGAGTTGTGAGGACTATTGGGGTGATGGAGTTGTGACGACTATTGGGGTGATGGAGTTGTGAGGACTATTGGGGTGATGGAGTTGTGAGGACTATTGGGGTGATGGAGTTGTGAGGACTATTGGGGTGATGGAGTTGTGAGGACTATTGGGGTGAGATGGAGTTGTGAAGACTATTGGGGGCGGGGCTGGAGTTGTGAGGACTATTAGGGTGCTGGAGTTGTGAGGACTATTGGGTTTGATGGAGTTGTGAAGACTATTAGGGGGCTTGAGTTGTGAGAACTATTGGGGTGATGGAGTTGTGAGGACTATTGGGGTGATGGAGTTGTGAAGACTATTGGGGTGCTGAAGTTGTGAGGAAAGTGGGGTGCTGAAGTTGTGAGGAAAGTGGGGTGCTGAAGTTGTGAGGACTATTGGGGGGCTGGAGTTGTGAGGAAGGTGGTGTGATGAAGTTGTGAGGACTATTGGGGTGCTGAAGTTGTGAGGAAAGTGGAGTGCTGAAGTTGTGAGGAAGATGGGGTTTGGATTTGTGAGGAATAATTCTTTTAAAAAAAAATTTCCTGACTATCATGATACTTATTTAATATTATCCCAGTTCATTAAAAACGTGTAAAATTTTAAAACACTGCTGTCTCACATGTTTTGTCGGCTTGATCCTGTTAGCTTGAAATTGAACCTGTTTACTGTTAAAAATGTGTGTGTCGGTTTATTTTATCAATCTACTCTTAAGCAAACGGTAATTGGTAAATTTTATAAATGTTAACTTTGTGGCAAATATGCACGTCTTATCGTTAATTTTTAATTCATTAAGTTTGACTTAATTTGATTAGCATTGTCTTTCTTTCTTTAATTTCGCAAAATTAGATGTTTGCTTATATTAGAAATTAGGTTAAGTTACTGTTAAGTTCATAACCATGACCATTTCCTTAATCTTTTTGTTGAATTTTGCTAAAGAATATTCAAATAATCCCTTGTACTAATATAATAACCTAAAAGTTAAGTGATCAACTACATTGGTTAGTCCTACAACCGCTAAAGTCTTAGATTTAAATAGACAAATATGGGTTAAAAAAATAGAACATGTGTCAATTTTTTTTTAAAAACTTTTTTTTTGGTTATAAAGTATAATATTTGCACAACCATACGGCCAATTTTGGTTACTAGGCCAGATTTAGATATTGACCTAAATGAGTGACGCATTATTAATTTTTGTAGATATTGATTAGTTGACCGTCTATAGTTTTAAAAGGAATCTAAGTGTTGGATCCGATCGAGATAAAAAAAAATAGCTTCGATCGTCAAGACAAATTATAAGTAGTAGTTGGCACGCTTTGATGTAAAAGCAAGATACAAATACTTATTTCATCCTCGATATTTTGTTGACATCTTGAGAATTTTCGCCTTCTCTCGAGGACAATACATATGGCAGCTAAGTTTTCAAGGCTATGGAAGCTTTAAATTCTACTCAAAAAGAGAGTGGAGAAGGTTGTTGTAGACATAACTTGAAAAGAGTACAGGGTGCTAAATGATATCGTGGCATTGTGGATAAGAAGACGGCTCCCTTAATTTTGATGGATCGTGTAAGTGATTTTGTATAGGCGGTGGTCTAGCGGTAGCGCGCTGGACTGCCGAACCGAGACAGAGGCCGGTCACGGGTTCTATTCTCGGTGCTGGCAAGGCCCCCGGGGCATTGTACTTAGCCACACAATCCCTTGCTCGTTAGTGTTGGCTAAATAAAACATGTCAACGCTACATCACATGTCCCATAGTCCGTCATGGACTGGAAAGGGGGTTATTATATTATTATTAGTTGAATTGTTATTTTTTTCATTGTCTTGAGACTCCATTCTCTATAGTACTTTCCCAAGCAATTTTGTTTCTGTATATACCCGTAATTTTTGTTCATAAATTTTGAATATGAGTTCAAATTTCTCAATAAGAGCTAAGGGAAAATATTACCTGTACTCTGTTTTATCATTCACTGTTTTTATCTACATACCCGGTAACCTGTTTGACTTAACTCGCGTTGTACCTTTATTTGTTGTTTTTTCTTTCTGCTTCTCCTTTTAATGAATAATGTCAATTTTTCACAATTGGTTTACACTAGTTAAACATTCTGCACCTGTACTGCTCCATCCCTGTAAATTTTTTAGCTTTATAATGCTCTTGTATTCCTAATTCCTAGTTGGGTGGAACAAAGTCAAGCAGGTTTTGAATTGAAAATAACTGGAAATTCTATAAGTCACACATGGTTAAGTTTATTCAAATTATTTACAATCTGAGCATTGTTTAGATTTACATCTTTATAATATTGACGTCCGGAACAGTTCGGGGAGGAGTTAGCATGAAATACTATATTACCATGATGCTACACAGAGAGATCACCAATTAAGTAAAAATCTCATCAGTTCTGGGACCAAATGTTGTTTACGTTGTTTTAATGTCCGTAATATTTTATTTATTGTTATTTATTTTGGGGGTGGGGGGGGTGGGGCGGTTCATTTTTTTAGCCGCTTAACTCTTAACTACATTTATTATTATTGATATACTCATCGGTTGTTGACAACTTGTACGTAGACCTAGGTCATAAATACTTCTTTAATAATGTACACCTAGATCACAGCAGGTGTTGCATGGCCGTACGCAGTTCGTACGTTCGAACGAACCCCCTTTTGCGAATGTGTGCCCTTTTTTTTGTAACAAATAGATCTTTACATTATTGAGAGATTTGGGGGATCCCACAACAGAATATGAGGGGCCAGTATTATGATGCCGCTGCAAACTATGTCGGGCGCTGTCTCAGGAGTTCTGCGCGTATTCTGCGAGAGGCCCCTTTGGCAGTATACACAGCACAAACCTAGTGATCACGCATTCATGTGGACTTCCCGATTTGCGTAATATGATTGACAAATTAAAAGAAACCTGCATGTTTTTAACAACAGTCCAGATTCGCAACCTTGTTCTCGCTTTTCAATGTTTTTTCGTTTTATTTCAACAGTTTTTTTTCACTGTCTTATAATTGTCTTCTTGTGTTTTCTTTCGAAGATAATTTACCAGTTTATTAAACTTTGCACATACAAAAATTACGAATACTGCCTTAATACAAAATTTGTAAAATCGGTTGGTCACACACGAAAACAATACGCTAACAGACCGAGTGCTTATACATCAGGGCGGAAGTGCCGGCTCACTAATGAATTTCCAGGAAAAAGGGAGTTTCCCTTTCTGCGTCACTCCTTATGCGAATCTTCGCTCGTTAAGGGATAAACTTTTTCCATAAAAAACGTTGCTCGTTATGCGAAAATCTCGTTATGAGAGGTGCTCGTTATGAAAGGTTTGCATAATCTTAACATGAAATGCCTTCGCGACAAGTTTGCGAACCCCCCTTAAAAAAGTCTGGGTACGGCCTTGGGTGTTGGGTGTCAAACTCGATGAGCTCAGCAGGCAAACATCAAATCAATCGTAAGGTTGTTTGGCAAACAGGATAATATGCGGTAAAATTGACTTAAAACAAAAAATAAAACAAATTATAAGCTCTCACAATCAAGTTTTCTTTGGCTATTTTAAAATCTTAAATTAACTTTTTAAAAATATATATTTCTTAAATTTTAAAATATAATTTTTTTAAACATGTGTATAAATCTACTGACAGATGTTTGATTTACATCACATTGTCGAAGTTAGGTAAGAGGGGATGCTCTAGTCTATCCCGACACATAATTAGTGAGGTAAAAGGTGATGTTCTATCCCGACACTAAATTAGTGAGGTAAAAGGTGATGTTCTATCCCGACACTAAATTAGTGAGTTAAAAGGTGATGTTGTATCCCGACACTAAATTAGTGAGGTAAAAGGTGATGTTGTATCCTAGTGGGGATTAAGGGGGGGGGGCTGAACGGGCTAAAGCCAGGGGCCCCCGATTATTTAGGGCCCCCAAACTTAGCATATTTTATAATAAATGTGGACAAATGTATACATGAATTGCTGAAAATATGATAAATTAATAAAATCTCATCTATTAAATGATCTCTTTTCCCACACGATAGTCTTAGCAGTCAAAAAACCTGATTTGATAGGCTCAATAACAGAAATTATTAAAGAATATTATATATATATTTTAAATTGACAATTCTAAATGAGCTCTCGTGGCCGAATGTGAAGTACTCAGGCTTATGGTGCAAGCGGTGGCGGGTTCGATCCCCGGGTGGGGTGTGAATTTTTTTTTCATGTGTTTTTTAATTTTATAAATTGTCTTTTACACTCAATTTTAGGATACCGGCAAAAAGTTATTTCTTCGAATTCGGTTTTTTCATGAATAATCATTTTGGATGAATATTTACAAGTTACAGTCTTATATTAGCTGCTAGCAATCATTTTATCTAAAGGTACACTGGCTGGATAGGGCCCCAGTTTGAATTGCAGCCAGGGGCCCCGTGCAGTCTTAATCCGCCCCTGGTTGTATCCCGACACTAAATTAGTGAGGTAAAAGGTGATGTTGTATCCCGACAATAAATTAGTGAAGTAAGAGGTGATGTTGTATCCCGACACTAAATTAGTGAAGTAAAAGGTGATGTTCTATCCCGACACTAAATTAGTGAGGTAAAAGGTGATGTTCTATCCCGACACTAAATTAGTGAGTTAAAAGGTGATGTTGTATCCCGACACTAAATTAGTGAAGTAAAAGGTGATGTTGTATCCCGACACTAAATTAGAGAAGTAAAAGGTGATGTTGTATCCCGACACTAAATTAGTGAAGTAAAAGGTGATGTTGTATCCCGACACTAAATTAGTGAAGTAAGAGGTGATGTTATATCCCGAAACTAAATTGGTGAAGTAAAAGGTGATGTTGTATCCCGACACTAAATTAGTGAAGTAAAAGGTGATGATGTATCCCGACACTAAACTAGTGAAGTAAAAGGTGATGTTGTATCCCGACACTAAATTGGTGAAGTAAAAGGTGATGTTGTATCACGACACTAAATTGGTGAAGTAAGAGGTGATGTTGTATTCCGACACTAAATTAGTGAAGTAAAAGGTGATGTTGTATCCCGACACTAAATTAGTGAAGTAAGAGGTGATGTTGTATCCCGACACTAAATTAGTGAGGTAAAAGGTGATGTTGTATCCCGACAATAAATTAGTGAAGTAAGAGGTGATGTTGTATCCCGACACTATATTAGTGAAGTAAAAGGTGATGTTGTATTTCGACACTAAATTAGTGAAGTAAAAGGTGATGTTGTATCCCGACACTAAATTAGTGAAGTAAGAGGTGATGTTGTATCCCGACACTAAATTAGTGAGGTAAAAGGTGATGTTGTATCCCGACACTAAATTAGTGAAGTAAAATGTGATGTTGTATCCCGACACTAAATTAGTGAGGTAAAAGGTGATATTGTATCCCGACACGAAATTAGTGAAGTAAAGGTGATGTTGTATCCCGACACTAAATTAGTGATGTACAAGGTGATGTTGTATCCCGACACTAAATTAGTGAAGTAAAAGGTGATGTTGTATCCCGACAATAAATTAGTGAAGTAAAAGGTGATGTTGTATCCCGACACTAAATTAGTGAGGTAAAAGGTGATGTTGTATCCCGACACTAAATTAGTGAGGTAAAAGGTGATGTTGTATCCCGACAATAAATTAGTGAAGTAAAAAGTGATGTTGTATCCCGACACTAAATTAGTGAAGTAAAAGGTGATGTTGTATCCTGACACTAAATTAGTGAGGTAAAAGGTAATGTTGTATCCCGACACTAAATTAGTGAAGTAAAAGGTGATGTTGTATCCCGACACTAAATTAGTGAAGTAAAAGGTGATGTTGTATCCCGACACTAAATTAGTGAAATAAAAGGTGATGTTGTATCCCGACACTAAATTAGTGAGGTAAAAGGTGATGTTGTATCCCGACACTAAATTAGTGAAGTAAAAGGTGATGTTGTATCCCGACACTAAATTAGTGAATTAATTACATGCCATATGTTGAAATATCAGGGTCCTACATTACATGCCATATGTTGTAATATCAGGGTCCTACATTACATGCCATATGTTGTAATATCAGGGTCCTACATTACATGCCATATGTTGTAATATCAGGGTCCTACATTACATGCCATATGTTTTAATATCAGGGTCTTACAGTACATGCCATATGTTGTAATATCAGGGTCTTACAGTACATGCCTTATGTTTTAATATAAGGGTCCTACAGTACATGCTATATGTTGTAATATCAGGGTCCTACAGTACATGCAATATGTTGTAATATAAGGGTTCTACAGTACATGCCATATGTTGTAATATAAGGGTCCTACAGTACATGCCATATGTTGTAATATCAGGGTCCTACAGTACATGCCATATGTTGTAATATCAGGGTCCTACAGTGCATGCCATATGTTTTAATATAAGGGTCCTACAGTGCGTGCCATTTATTGTAATATAAGGGTCCTACAGTACATGTCATATTTTGTAATATCAGGGTCCCACAGTACATGCCATTTGTTGTAATATCAGGGTTGTACAGTACATGCCATATGTTGTAATATAAGGGTCCTACAGTACATGCCATATATTGTAATATCAGGGTCCTACAGTACATGCCATTTGTTGTAATATCAGGGTTCTACAGTGCATGCCATATGTTGTAATATAAGGGTCTTACAGTACATGCCATATGTTGTAATATAAGGGTCCTACAGATCATGCCATTTGTTGTAATATCAGGGTCCTACAGTACATACCATATGATGCAAAATAAGGATCCTACAGTACATGCCATATGTTGTAATATCAGGGTCCTACAGTACATGCAATATGTTGTAATATAAGGGTCCTACAGTACATGTCATATGTTGTAATATCAGGATCCTACAGTACATGCCATATGTTGTAATATCAGGGTCTTACAGTACATGCCATATGTTGTAATATCAGGGTCCTACAGTACATGAAATATGTTGTAATATCAGAGTCCTACAGTACATACCATATGTTGTAATATAAGGGTCATACAGTATATGCCATATGTTGTAATATCAGGGTCCTACAGTACATACCATATGTTGTAATATAAGGGTCCTACAGTATATGCCATATGTTGTAATATCAGGGTCCTACAGTAAATGCCATTTGTTGTAATATCAGGGTCCTACAGTACATGCCATTTGTTGTAATATCACGGTTCTACAGTACATGCCATATGTTGTAATATAAGGTTCTTACAGTACATGCCATATGTTGTAATATCAGGGTCCTACAGTAAATGCCATTTGTTGTAATATCACGGTTCTACAGTACATGCCATATGTTGTAATATAAGGGTCTTACAGTACATGCCATATGTTGTAATATCAGGGTCCTACAGTACATGCCATTTGTTGTAATATCAGGGTTCTACAGTACATGCCATATGTTGTAATATCAGGGTCCTACAGTACATACCATATGTTGTAATATAAGGGTCCTACAGTACATGCCATTTGTTGTAATATCAGGGTTCTACAGTACATGCCATATGTTGTAATATAAGGGTCCTACAGTACATGCCATATATTGTAATATCAGGGTCCTACAGTACATGCCATTTGTTGTAATATCAGGGTTCTACAGTGCATGTAATATGTTGGAATAAAAGGGTCTTACAGTACATGCCATATGTTGTAATATAAGGGTCCTACAGTACATGCCATTTGTTGTAATATCAGGGTCCTACAGTACATACCATATGTTGTAAAATAAGGGATCCTACAGTACATGCCATATGTTGTAATATCAGTGTCCTACAGTATATGCCATATGTTGTAATATCAGGGTCCTACAGTAAATGCCATTTGTTGTAATATCAGGGTCCTACAGTAAATGCCATTTGTTGCAATATCACGGTTCTACAGTACATGCCATATGTTGTAATATAAGGGTTCTTACAGTACATGCCATATGTTGTAATATCAGGGTCCTACAGTACATGCCATTTGTTGTAATATCAGGGTTCTACAGTACATGCCATATGTTGTAATATCAGGGTTCTACAGTACATGCCATTTGTTGTAATATCAGGGTCCTACAGTACATGCCATGTGTTGTAATATCAGGGTCCTACAGTACATGCCATATGTTGTAATATAAGGGTCCTACAGTACATTCAATTTTAAAGTGCCACATCAACACGTGCAGAATGTTCGTTTTACTTATTCTAACCTAAGCCAAAATGCTGCTGAGTAGTCTTTGATTTGACAAGGCTGCTTGCTAACTGGGCAATCAGAAGTGCACCTACATCGTGGGGCTATTTAAATTTTTGACTAAAATTTTTAATCGACCCGTGAAAAGGTGTATGGCTGTGTAAACTCATAGGGCCTAATTAATTGTACTGTGTGTCGTGAGTATGATAAAGTGCAATCAAAACGGCCATTATTCTTTTTCCGCACAGTTTTAAGTCGTTATTTTTGTTACTGGTTTTTTTCGCATCTTTCTATAAAGAGTGTATCGTTATTTCTTCCTTATTAAAAAAAAACATTAAAAAATATTTCTGATGCCAATAAATTTTATTTTATGGTGGCTTTTAACAAACAAAACAAAAAAAATCTTCACTTAATCTCATTCTTGTAATTCTTTTTCCTTTATGTTACATGCATATACAAGATGAAAGACAGCGGCAGAAGCACTATTGAGAACGGAAAAGCAAGAGATGATGATGAGTCGAAGAGTTGCAAGTCTTGCAAAGGACCGCTGACTTTCAATGGACCAAATGTTTTGAAATAGTTAAAGTTAAAATAATTGAATGAATTTAATAAAATTTTGAATGGTCAAACAGCTCATTTATTGCCTTTCATACCTCCATTATAATCGAGTAAACTTACACTAATAGGGGCCAGGGTTGCATAACACAAAGTGGTTTGGGGGGGGGGTTATCATTTAAAGAAAGTTAACTTATATTTTCTTATATTTAACGGCTTCGCTATTGAGAACGTTTACATCATATTATTGACAAATCAAGATAAGTTGACGCTTAGCCCAAGGAAAAACGTTCAGTTAATGGCAGCTGACATCTAATAGTTGCCTGCTTTTTACAGTGTTTTGTGCTTAAACTGAAGAAGACGTGTTTTGTAAACGGCCCTCTGACGTTTCATCGTCCACTAATGCGGCCTTCGGCTTGAAAAGTTTTCTTTCGACCAAGAGAACCAATTGCCGTATATATTTATTTTCCCATACATTGGGAAATGGATGTATTTCATTATATTACTAAATTAAATGATTTGTAATAAAACTAAATATCTCGATTATAATTATGAAAGCCTGCTATTGACAATACAGAACTGACACCAACTAAGAATATGTTAAAAGAATATACTGCTGTTTAAATACTCACATGTTCCGTCTGTCCTACATAAGCATCAGTGGCATTAGGTTGAGATTCCTCTGGCGCTTTTTGTTTACTGGATGTTTTCTCGTAGCCTATTATTTGTAAACTCAGACCAGTTTGAATAGTTTCGTTCCCTCTTGCTCCCTGTGTCTTTAATGTGTTTCCGGTGGAGATTTCTCTCGGAAAGTTCCCTGCTGATAATGAATCTCGCCTCGAGAATGAAACCTTTTCGTTGTTCACACTTGAAGAAGCCGAGCTTAGCCTTGTGCTGCTCGTGACCGAGTCTAATCTCGCGTTGGGCGTAAAAGGGTTTTTCTTCTTTTCAAGTTCGTTCCCTAGCACACCGTTCTGAAGTTGGTTGATATCTACAAGGGACACGCTCGTTTTTTTCTCCCGTGCCGAGTCCCTTGGTAGCGTGTAGCGGTCAGATGTCTTTGTGCTGATGAACATGGTGTTTGACCGTACCCCCATGGAGGACAGTTTGGACTTTTCCCGTAGGTAACCGCTGTTGACAATGTTCTTTATGGGCTTCAACAGTTTGGGGTCGAAGGATAATTTTTTATAATTTCCTTTATATTCAGCTGTCTTTCTCTGTTGATCGGTGGACAACAAAACAGATTCAGTCGCTAGAGGTATGCCGCTGTGTCTAAGCTCACGATCCTTGGTGTGATCTTGGCTAGACTCCCGAACTTTGACCTTAGGTACACATACTCCGTTAAAATTTGTGCTTTTACTTGTATGATTTGTCATGGGATTATCTTTAGTGTCAGTTGAAGACGACTGGTCCCAACCATCTTGAAAAGATTGTTTACTTTCACCACAAGAATTCTTTGAATGAGCCTTGTCATAGTCCTTATTTTCGGGGATATTTCCATACTTTTCACTTGTGGAGCTAACTGCTTCGACTTTTATGTCATCTTGCTGGTTTGTGAAAAATGAATCAGGACCAGATTTAGGCGAGTTTTTCGTAGGTATAGGATTGCTGGCAACGTGTTTTGTTCTTTCGCTATCTAGAAAAAAATTCAAACATAAAAATCAATAAGATATTATATTTTGATATAAAATGTTATCATTTAGAGACTTTGGCGTATAAAAAATTATTTTTACATTCAGTAAGAAAAGTTCCGTATAGGGTGGGTACCTGGGTACATATCATTTCAACGTTCATATTTTAAAAGAAACATGCATATTCAACCTCGATTGTTCCAACTAAACATGTATTGGATGTAAAATTCAAGGGGGAAAATATTCTCAGTTTCAGTATATAATTTTAGTTTAAAAACTATGTGATTCTTTTTGTTTTAGGAATGTACCGGGTTCAAATTTTTATTTATGAAGTGAAATCCGACAGGAGCCGGTGCCGGATTTGTAAAAATTGCCGGATTCCGGATTTGCCGGAGCCGGAGCCATTATATAATATATATATATTAGGGCTCTAACGGCCAGCCGGATTTATATAATGAAAGGCTGCCGGAGCCGGATTTATAAAAATGGCCGGATTCTGGATTTGCCGGAGCCGAAATCCGGTACACCCCTAGTTTTTTTTAAATGATCCTTACCCAACTTTTAAGTAATCTAGTTAAGAAAGGAATAAAAAAACATTACAGAACTGACCCCAAGAGACGGAGCCACACCAAAAATACTCTGTTATACAACAACACCTAGTAATGAACAGAATCGCTTAACATTGTGACAGTCAGTAAGAAAACACGTTTATTTGAAATCACATTGCAGTATTGTGAATTGTAATTGAATAGAAAAGTGGAATTCAATCAACGAACTGACAGCAGGGTTAAACAGCTACACCAAGACTCACGGGCTACCCCACCGTCAGACAAGTCATAGAACTCGGCCAAAGTGAGCCGCGTCTGACCCCGGGATTGTAAACCCTGGAATGGCAAGCTCCTCTTTGCTGGGCCGACGTCGTGTGCCTTGTCGGACGATACTTGCTGTGCTCCTTCAACAAGGGATGGTATCGATTTCTCAACATAGTCTGAGTTAGAGACGTCAGTCTGGAGATTGAATTTAAAAATATGCGGCTAAATTAGAATCAGGGATATTAACATTATTTAAAAAGGCAAAGAGCCCGCAGTCCTACAGAAGAAGGGAACAAACATTTTGTGACATTGTAATCAGAATAACGTTATTGAGAATTCATGCTCTTCTCTAGCAAAAGTCCAAACTCTTAAAAGCACTTTTTAAAAATATGAGTTACCCTGTTAACTTGTTTCCATTGATTTTTTTCTTTCGATTTAACATATCTTTTACTGCCACCCAATTATCCCATTAAGTTGCGCGGCTGCATGGCCACTCAGATATCTGACCTCTACCGCGCAGCAGTTTAAAATTATAACACAGCAAATTTTGGTACAGATAATACAATTTCTTTGAGGGGTATAAAACATATTTTAAAGGCTGGGTGTACAACTTTGCACATGAGTTTTGTTATTTTGATCACGGAGCAACGAACCGTAGAGGGAACATTGCTGCTACCCATGCATGCCTTGCCAGAAGCAATGCTCTAAGTCACTCTAAGAGACTATGCGTGGTTGCAAAATAAAAAATAAAATTTATATAAAAAAACGTTTAAAAAAAACACGTTTTTGACTATAAATCCCTTATATAGGAGACATAACTAAAAGAATGTTCATTATAATACGCAGCGCAAGACAATCCAAAAATACAAAATTTTAGTTATGTCTCGTAAAACATGTTTAACATAATGCGCACCGATCAGGCATATATTTTTTTAAAGTATTGTCAATATAATACGCACCATATTGCGCGACAGGAAAGGTTGTTCAATATAATACGCACCGCGACACTCTAGCACAAAAATTAACATGTTACATAGAGATAAATAAAGATAATCTAAAAATTCCTTAATTTAATAACGGTACATTCGATTTATCTGAAATTTTGATATTTCATTTTTATCATCGGCACGAGTCTGCCTGCAAATTTCAGCTCGCTAGTATACGAGGAAGTTGGTTAAAAATCGATCCAAAGTTGTTTTCGGCTAGCAAGGCCGGCCGCCAACAGACGCCACAAGTTAATATAAAGGATTTGAAAAACACACAAATGAAATCTGAAAGTTTTGGTGTGTCTATTATTTGAACAACACTTGCATGTCTGTCATTGCATCCTTAATTGTGACAAGAAGTGTATAAAGCTGCTTCCCACTCGTAACCCCCCCTCCCCCCACCCCCACACACACACACAATTTCCCCACCCGAAGAGATGTGCCCAGAGAAATATAATAAGTCAGAAACATTAAGTATTTTTTCCAGATATGTTTAAATTATAGAATAAAAAACTAAAATGTATCTTCTGAATTTCAACATTTAGTCTTTTAGAATGCACTGAACGAATCAAATGGGGCTCCTAAAAATGACCATTGAAATAATCCATTGCCCTGTGTTCAATGATCTCATGCAGCGGTTAAATTTACCAAAGTGTGCAAAAAGTTTCATTTGTTTGAATTTGCAGCTCATTTTTATGTTGGATGCTTCGCCAAAGGCCATTTTTCGTGTGTTTGCGGTCAGATGTAATCCCCCATCACTGCCCCCACCCCGCCCCGAGGGGGCGCCACAAACGAGATGACTTGTCCCCCCGAACAATAAACCGGGGACCGAATTAGGAAAACAAGTCGTCCAGATGTCACGACCAGCCGACCAAAAATGACATCAAAAGGCCTGCATAAAACGCCAATTTCTCCACAAGGTCTGCGGCGAGGGACAAGAAAGAAATTAATTTAGAGAATCTAATAATGTCCCAGCCACCCCAAAAACCGTAATTGGAAAACCCTCATTATCAAATCAAGTCAATGGGTGTTATCGGTAATGGGTGACGATGACTGAGTGTAGATTGAGTATAAGGCTGGCGTTGTAGTAATTGTGGAGTTCACTTGGTGGAAGGGGGGGGTGAGTAGTGGTAACAATAGAGATAGTGAGGTAAGTGTAAGGGGATTTTAGCCATGTCATGGGTTATAGTGTAATAGGTGTAAGGAGGGGGTCAGCCATGGTTGGGGTTATAGTGTAATAAGTGTAACGGTGACTTATGCCATGGTTGGGGTTATAGTGTAATAAATGTAACGGTGACTTATGCCATGGTTGGGGTTATAGTGTAATAAATGTAACGGTGACTTATGCCATGATTGGGGTTATAGTGCAATAAATGTAACGGTGACTTATGCCATGGTTGGGGTTATAGTGTAGTATATAATGTGTTAAGAATGAGTTAACCCGCTGTTAGGGCTATAGTGTAGTAAGTGTAAGAGTTAGTTTGGCCATGACGGAGATGACGGTGTACGGGTAAATGTAGCCCTGACAGTGGATGATGTTGTGAGTTTAATGTAATGATTTGAATGTAGCGCTGGCCGTGGTCATGGTGATGTGTATTGGGGTTATAATCAATGTTCCCTCTAATGTTCGTTGGTCTGTGTGCAAGGTAAACAAACTTGTGTGCAAAGTTGCGCAGCAGCCATTTTTTGTGCAATATTTGTTAAAAACTCACTGCGCGGTAATTCTAAACTACTGCGCGGTGGCGTTCAGATGTCTGTGCAGCCGTGGAGCCGCGTAGCTTAGAGGGAACATTGGTTATAATCCCTTTCAATGCTACATTCACCCTTACACTCAGTAAACTTTTGAATACAGAATTCCACAATATTTAAAAAGTTATGAACACAAAAACCTACGGCTCATCTCTGTAAATGTTGCAAATATCTAATGTTCTAATGCAAAAATGTATCTATAGAAAAATGTAAATTAATAAAATTAATAAACACTCACTCTGACACGAAATTTTTAAATATTACAAATAAAAACACGCGTCATCACAACAGCCACAGCACACCGCACCCTGAGACCAATGACCTATGGGTCTATCACCGCACCCTGAGACCAGCGACCTATGAGTCTATCACCGCACCCTGAGACCAGCGATCTATGAGTCTATCGCCGCGACCATCCACCGCCGCTCACCCTAACCTTTCTGTCCACTGAAATTCTAATATGCTCAAAACAACTCAACCTTATTTCTCAACATGATACGATTTTTTTTTAAATAAATTTTTTTTCTCTATTCCCCCCCCCTTCCCCCCATATCTTCCGTCCCCTCTCTGGTGGGCATGTGGTGAAGGATTCGGTGTTACGGTCCTTGGATCCCCCGGAGGGCTTAAGTGTGGCGAGGCTGACCTCAAACTGTCCGCACTGGGACCGTCTTTACTGCGCCATTCACACTAACATGTCCTTTACTTAATCTCATTAGCATTAATCAAGGGACCCCAATCAATAAAAAGCATTCCCAAAATTAGAATTTTTGGTCACTTTAGTTAGCAGGGAGTTGTTTTTTTTAATCCTTCATTCCTTGTGTGGGAGGGCTAGAGAATTGGGGGGGGGTAGGGGAGGGGGGAGGATAAGGGTGTCGCGCAACAAGGAGAGAGCAGTATCAATGGCACACACTTTTTTTGAATCAATTTTTTTGTGTGGGGGAGGGGGGCAAAATAAACATTACTTCGCACCAAGTTTATCTTCATGTCATAGAAAGTAGATACTTTGTAGCTTTGTGAAATTAACGGGAAAGGACCAGAAATACAAGACACAGGCAATCCTCAGAAATAGATACCCGTGAAGTGTCGCTCTCGGAAACAGATTGAAGATCTTCACTGGAATAATCCGTCTCTGATTGGTCCTCTGTGTCTCTGGCAATGATTGGCTGCCGCTCTTTAAAAAAACAAAAAACATTGAAAAATAAATAAGTACGCAACACAAAAAAGTGTGACGCAATAAAGACGTTTACTTTATGAGTTATGGTAGGCTATTGTTTTTAATTATTACATAAACATACATGGACATGTTTTGTAATTTAAATATGTATCCTTCGTTTATATGTTATATATCTATATATATGTATAATATATATATATATATATATATATATATATATATATATATATATATATAGAGAGAGAGAGAGAGAGAGAGAGAGAGAGAGAGAGACAGACAGAGAGAAAGAAGTGGTGGAGAGGGAGGGAGGGGTAAGAGAGATAATTACTCGTTTAAGTAAGCTATAGATGTTGTGCAAATGTTGTGTAAAGCTGATGACATAATAGACAAATATTTTATTTTAATTTCCGTATAAGATAAGTTATAAATTTCCAATGGTAAAAGGGTGATAATCCTTGGTGCCTCAAAGAGACATGAAAGAATGTGTTAGCCATAAAGAATGTGTTAGCCATAAAGAATGTGTTAGCCATAAAGAATGTGTTAGCCATAAAGAATGTGTTAGCCATAAAGAATGTGTTAGCCATAAATAATGTTTTAGCCATAAAGAATGTGTTAGCCATAAAGAATGTGTTAGCCATAAAGAATGTGTTAGCCATAAAGAATGTGTTAGCCATGCAGCTAGTGATGGTGGCTTATATCATACACGCTGTTGTCAAACTGTCAACTGTTATATTTATGTTTTACTACATTTATACATTCAATTAGTCGTTTTAAACTTCTTCTGTTAGTATAATCAAATTTTCCTGTGCAGCGACACCAGTTCTTGGCGAATGAGTGTAAACAAAAATACTTACCAGGATGACCCAAGAGGGCCAGGGCGTGCGATGTTCCACAGAATATAGAATGAACATGGATTGCGTGAGCCCCCACAGGAGTGGGTACGTAGAATCGTGTGGAGGGGGTGTGGACGGGTGAGATCACGTGACTATTCCTTCCCCACATGTATAGCTGACCGTCAGCTGGGCAAAGCAGTGAAACAATTAGATTATGAAAGTGTAAAATGGCAATGTATCTCAAACCTGAATAGAAAATAACATTAATGACATCCTACAATCAATGTTCCCTCTAATGTTCATTGGCCCGTGTGCACATTTTTATTTTTAAATCGTGTGCAAAGATGCACAGCATTCATTTTTTGTACATAATTTTATTTTCTGCGCGGCCGTGCAGCCGCACAGCTTAAGAGGAAACAATGCCTGCAATTATAAATTATTTTGAATGAACTTTGTCAAAATGACTCTAACAACAAACTGGCGTGGGCGTGAAATGTAGAGAGAGAAAATGTTTTTAGTTTGTACTTAATAGCTCCACAAATAATTCAAACTGTGTTTTGTTTTTCTTTGTTGTTTGTTTCTTTTTTTTTAAACGCTAGCGATGATCTTAATTGCAAATAAAAAAATTATGTAAGAAACAGAACATTGTGTATATTAAAATATGGAAAAAAAACTTTTTAAAAAAGATGAGGCCCAGCTGCAGTGTGGAATTTAGATTCTCACATGAAAAAGCAGAAAATAATTTTTTAGTCACAAAGTAGTCACTAAGTTTTATTGATATTTATTGTGATCGATTGTGGGATTTAATGTGAGATATAAAATTTGATCAACTAACACAAAAGTGACTAAAAAATTATTTTCTGCTTTTTCATGCGAGATTCTACATTCCTCACTACAGCTGGGCCTCATCTTTTAAAAAAAGTTTTTTTTGTTTATTTTATTTTCTACTTTTACGCGTTAACAAAAGATTTTTCAAACTTTATTTCATTCATTAAAATTTAAACTCTTTAAACAACCCCGTAAAAACAAAGTTTTTGACTATATAAATCCCTTATATATGAGACATAACTAAAAAGTATTTATCATGCTTAATGGCAACAAACATTTACAGACTGAGATTGCCTTTAATACCCTTTGTTGTAAAACGGAGGGGCAGGGAAAAGTTTTGGTCACGGATGGTTGAACTTAACTCAGCGTGACGCGTAAAATGTCAACAAAAGCTGGCCGCTACATATAGAGATAAACTAAAATGCATTAATTTAATTACATTCGATCGATCTGAAAATTTAATAGCTTTATCCTCCCCACAAGCCAAACCAACTGTGAACATTTCAGCTCTCTAGCAAGTCAGAAAACGTGTTTACGAGCGTTTTTAAAAAGTTGACGACAGATCCGGAAGCGTTGAATCGTTGACGCGTTGATGACATATACAGTTCCAGAATCCTGCGCGAAATAATAGGATAGGGGCCTTAAAAATGAGCCCTCATCTAGATTGACTTATTGTAGGTAAATCTAACTGATACATTTTAGAAGTGCCCATCTAGATTTCTCCACATGGCCTTCTAATCCAAGCCCTTGAAAATATAACCTGGATAATTGAAAAGATAACCTGTCTAGTTGAAAAGATAACATGTTTAGTTGAAAAGATAACCTGGCTAGTTGAAAAGATAACCTGTCTAGTTATGTATCGTAGTGTGAGAACCTGTGATACTGTGATATCAGTCAGCCGACTTCTCCAATTTTTTTTAGTCTTGTATTTATTTTTAAATACTTGTCAGGTTTTTTGGGTGGTTTTTTTTTCCCGGTTGACATGTTAAGCCAATAAAGGCTGGCGGAAAGATGGTTGCATAGACAGTGCGTCTGCCTGAATGTAATGTAAGCGAAATGGAAAGTGAGCAGGGGGCTACATGCAACACTCAGCAGCCACGATCTCAGGACGATCTTCAAAGTCACTAATAAACTTGGGGGCTGCCTTAACGACAGTGTGTTAATTGTTGGGGGAAATACGCGTGCACAGGAGGGGAAAAAAACATAAAAAGAACATGTCTAGAGGCATCTTTTTAAGTTAAACCGTAAATAAGGGTGGGTAGTCGTGAAGGGGTGAGGGGATAAAATGGGGCCTGCAAATACGGAAACTGGTTTGGTTGGGGGGGGGTAAAGGGGGCTGGTGGCCAAAGCTGAGGAGTTTGTAAATAGATATTATTACGTGGAGAATGACTTGGAATACGAATCTTGCGTCAGTGCGCCATGAAATATCTGGACCTTTGCTATTCTTTTGTGTCGCTATTTTTTAAAAATTTATCTAAACTGATCTTATTTTTTTTCAAGTAGTATGGCCGATGAAACTACCTTATTATAGCCGATGAAACTACCTTATTATGGCCGATGAAACTACCTTATTATGGCCGATGAAACTACCTTATTATGGCCGATGAAACTACCTTATTATGGCCGATGAAACTACCTTATTATGGCCGATGAAACTACCTTATTATGGCCGATGAAACTACCTTATTATGGCCGATGAAACTACCTTATTATGGCCGATGAAACTACCTTATTATGGCCGATGAAACTACCTTATTATGGCCGAAACTACCTTATTATGGCCGAAACTACCTTATTATGGCCGAAACTACCTTATTTCGCTTTAAACAGCACCATTTCATCTCAAATATTCTTTTAACTCCATTATTTCATCTTAGACATTATTTTAAACTCCACTATTGGCACTCCATTGCTTTGGTTCTAGCAATGATTTACTTTTCCACCTTCATGTAAAAGGTACAAGTAAAATAAAAATTTCAGCTAAGAAAAAATGTTTACCACATGTACGAACTTTTTATTTCCCCCCTCCCACCTCTTCCTGGATATTTCTTTGAAGACAACCTCAGCGGAAAAAATAAATGTCTTTTTTTTAACTGGTAAATAAAACAAAAAATAATTAATAAAAGTTGTATTTTAAGTCTCCAAGTAAAACCAAGACTGATTCCATACTCATGATTCAGTGAAATGATGGGTATGAGTATGGGGTCGTCGTTTTAGTGGCGTATTGTTTAATTAATGTTTGTGCGGTATGGGGTCAAGTATTCCAGATAAGAACCTGCGTCTCCGCCTCTGAGACATCAGAGCTCGTCGCTGATCTATGGACACCTACAGGTTAAACCGTTGGAAGACGGCGGGACCACGGCTTGAAATGTCTCGTTATCAAACGGGGCGCTTGATCGCGCGTCTGCTCGGTGGAGGAGAAAAGGAAAGAAGCATCTCATGTGCTGATTAAAGACTCGCTACAAAAGGTTGAGCAGGCAGTTAACGCTGGGTACACGCAGACGGGGAACTACTGGGAACACGCCAGCCAGGGAACTGCTTGATTTCTCTAATGAGCTGCGCGCTAACTTCAAAGGGATGTTGCGGGGAAAAACAATACTGTTGGAGATTGGGACGGAACCAGGGAATGGCTGAGCTCCACACACGCTCTGGGAGCTAGGGAGATGTTTCATTGGTGGTTTTTCTTTTTGTTCCATCTCTTTTGGGGTAAAAAAAAGTTGGTGTGATTTAAAGAGTAAATTTTTTAAAGTTTTCATAAAATTTGAAATTGAAACTTTCAAGTTTGTTCTAGAGAGTTTACATTTGGGACAATATGAATATCGGATACTTTCAGAGACGAAATCTTTATACAACAGCTTTGATGTCCAACTTGATTATAAGGCACAGCTGTTTCAAAATTAGATTTGTTGCCTTGGTTTACTTATATTTGTTGTTTGAACTTACAAACAATGAATGTTAGCTTCATTGCTCCCAAAAGCACGAGACAATGTAGAGTGGAGTCAATGCCACATCGCAAACGTTTTATGTTGGGCTCACATTGAACGGACATCAAGTCCAAATATTAAAAGAGTAAAAATGTGCGGCACTAGAAAAGTTAATTTGCTAAACATGTAGCAAGTAATACAATAAAAATGTAACTATGCCATAAAGGAAGGTCGTATGAGCCGAAATGGGAAGGTTTTTGTTTCACCAAATTGTCTATCGATGTGAGTGAAACTGGGAGATATTTCTGATACCAAATAACTGTGTGAAACGGTAAGATGGAAGACAATGTGCTAGAATTTATGGTGTTAAAATGAAATATATGTGTGCTACAATAAGAAGGTTATACGTTCTTAAACTCTTAGACATGGGAGTATGTATGTACCAGAATTTTTGTATCAACATAGGAAGGTATGTGTGCAATAACTGTTTGGTTTTTCTGGAGTGGTATATATACGTCAGGGGTGGGCAAACTTTTTCTATGGAGGGTCGCATTGAAAACGTTATTGTTATAGGCGGGCCGCATATATATTTTGTCTACTTTAAATACAATTTACAACGTATTAATATGGACTAATTATTATAACCATGTACGTGTCAATTTAATTTCGCATTCACTCTATTACACTGTACATGTACATTACATTTTAAAATACGAACTGAAACAGTTTCTAATTTGGTAATAAGATTTTACTATTCATAATTAATTCAACAAAAATGTATTGTTGCCTGTCATAATAACTATGAAGAAGTAGGAAGATAATTTACATATAAGCTGACCATGGAGTACAAATATAATATATATACAGTTCACAATTTTGGATAATGTTCTTGAACTGTGGAACCAGTTGTCTGGTTGTAATTCGCATGACTGCATTCAAATTGCAGCAGTCAGTCAATATCGATCTGTTCTTAGACTTGTTTATTTTCATACAAGAAAAAGCTTTTTTCACAGATATACGTGGACCCAAATAGTGACAAAAGTTTGGCAGTAAAGTTTTTTAAGTGTGGAAATGCTGCTGCTGGCAAACATCCATAAAACTCCAGCAGAAGAACTGACTTGAACTTCTATATCAGGTCATAATCTGCTTGGCGGTTAAGCAGCTCTAAGTGCTAAATACTATCATCTGGGGTTGAATCAGCTTCTGCACTAAATGGCGAACTGAGGAAAATGGAGAGTGGTTCCAGGTTCTTGAAGTCTTGGAACCTCCTTTCAAATTCCACAGCCAAGGCATCTAACTGAACCTTGTATTTGTCAGCCGTTTCACCAGAAATGGGTTTCTGTTTTAGCAAAGGAAGATGGAAAAACCTGTTTTCAGCTGCTTTCCTGGAGATCAGGGAGTGCTTTGCCTGAAATGATTTAACATGCACATACATTTCATGTGCAAGAAAGCTAGTGCCCTGAAGTTTGACATTCAGTTCATCAACTTTTCCAAAATGTCAAAAGAAAACATGAAGTCTGACATCCACTCCTCATTAACAATGTTAGTAACAAAGTTACAAACAAAACCCTTATTCCTCAGGAACATAACTATTTCTTCCTTGAGATCCCATACTCGCCTCAATATCTTGCTCAGGCTCAACCAGAGGACACTGCTGTGGAAGATAATATAATATTCCGTTTCCAAATCTTCAAGCAGTGCCTCGAACTGCCTGTGGTTAAGTGCCCTGGCTCTAATGAGGTTTATCACACTGACAACTGGGTCAATAACATGCTTGATATTCAACGCAGCTTTACACAGACTCTCCTGATATATGACACATGCAGTGGAGAGGTAAGAGTCCATGTAAGAGTTCATGATGTTCTTCTTTAATTTTATTTTTCATCAACTTCACGCGCTCCATCGGTTGTTACACTTGCCATTTTGTTCCACACCAACCCAGTTCTTTCAACAATTCTCAACAGCTTTGAATAAATTCTGGCCTGTAGTTGTGTCTTTAAGTGGCTCAACGCTAAGTAATTCTTTTGTAAGCTCAAAACGAGTGTTTAATCCCCGTATAAATACCAATTGTCATCTCTCCTGTACATCGGTACTTTCGTCAAACGCAAGAGAGTTCCACAAAAAGTCTTGCATTTCGAAGTTGGTGTATCAAATTGTCACTAATTTTTTCAACACGCCTGACTACATTCCTCCTTGTTAAAGAAATGCTATCAAATTTTGTTTTCTGTTCTGGACACATAATGGTTGCAGCATATGACAAGTATTCCTTGATTAACTCACTGTCAGAAAAAGACTTGTTCCGTTTTACAATCTTATGGGACATCACCAAACTGGCTTCGGTTGCAGCATCTGTTTAGTGAAAACAGTTTGCGGCTTCTTTAAATTATTGACCAACTCCATGCAATTCCCTTTTTGCTCTTCGTTCGTTAATTTGTGCCCAAAATCCAAATGTTTTGTTTTGTGGTGTCTTTTTAAGTTTTACTCCTTAATGACACTCACACACTCACGGCACAGCAAGGGGACTGCTTTGCTACCAACGCTCGTGGAGCAGTATTTAGTGGTCCATTCGTCACTAAAAACACGACATTCGTCCTCAATCTTTCTTCTTCAGAAATCATGGCTAAAATCAACGTCTATTCTCTTTTAAATCAATTTTTTTACAAAACCGCCAATATGTAAATCGTAAACAAAAACAACTTCCGGTTGAGCTGAAATGCAGTTTCGAATAAGCATGTTAACTTATGATCACTAATCAATTCTGAAGCCATAAAACCGATATAATATCCCTAGATTTGTAACAAATACTCGAAATAATTTTTTTAAAATATAGCGAAAATTATAAACAAAGAAAATTAACATCGACATAAGAGTTCAACTTGTACATGCCTACGGGCCGCATAATATGCCCTGGCGGGCCGCATAATATGCCCTGGCGGGCTGTAGTTTGTCCACCCCTGTTATACGTTACACTTTGGTATGCTAAATGAAATGTTAATTTTCTAAACTATTTTAATGGTTATTATATTTACAGATGATCAGAAAAAAGGAGAGAGAGAGAGAGAGAGGAGAGAGAGAGAGAGAGAGAGAGAGAGAGAGAGAGAGAGAGAGAGAGAGAGAGAGAGAAACATCCACAGACCCCCAAAACACCCACACACACACTCATATCAAAAACTCAAATTCTTATTACAAGTCAAGACTTTATTTATACTTTGTAGAATCCGTCACTAAATAATTATTTTTTTAAAATCCATTCACAAGCAAACCAAATAAATAACAAATAAATGACGTCACTAACACAGAGTAAGCTCCTCTTGATAACGTTTTATTACGTCCTAATTTTGCGGAATATGTTAAAACATAAAACCGACTCATCAACAGCCGATTGTACTCTCTAAACACCTGCTCTTACAACCAGAATGAGATTGATATGAAGATTAGAAGTCTATAATAAACGCGACTGGATGGGAAACTTACACGTAACGGCAGCTGAAAACGATTCACTGCAACTGATGGCAGACACACGATGACGCAATGAACTGTGACGAATCTCCCTGGGTGCCGGTGAGCTGAGAATGTTTTGTCCGAGTCCGAGCTGACCATCAGAGCCATAGCCCCAGGCCCACACGCCTCCACTTCCTGGGATAAAAACAATAATTTAAGAATGTTGTTTTACAAATGTGAATAAGTTTTTAATTTAATTTGTGGTGTTTTGAATGCGGTACAGTGATGTTCAAAACCTAACAGCATGTTATACCGGCCAGTCTTAACAGCATGTCATACCGGCCAGTCTTCAGCTGGAAATAGTAAAAAAGAAAAGGAAATATAAAAAGGTTAATTTAAAAAATATAATAATAAAGTATAGAATAATCTCTTCACATGTTTTTTTACCTTCTAAATGTTTGTTACATTATATTGGACGCAAAAACTTCAATTTCTCAAATGTGTATGGGAAATGACCACTAGGTTCGATTTACAGCTCTTATAGTTGTTGTTTTTTTCCTAAAGGGTTGGAGTGACGTAAAAAAATCCTCAATCCGTATTTTATCATTAAAGGCTGTAGAAATAGATCAGCATGAGACGACGAGATCCAAAGATATAACATTACATTGATAATGCAATTGCGTGCACTTGCAGGTATACATGTTCTATTACGTGACGTAATCCAAAGCCAAGTTCTGAAATGGTTAACTCGGATCGTGCACGCTTTGCCATGGGTTAATTGATTGAGCTGTTGATAACAGGTCGAAAAGGTCGCTCCAGCATATCCTTGCTATGCTTTTTAAAAAAGTGGAAATTCACTATCTTAATTGCTGCGTTAGAAGTAGATTTTAAAAAAGAAAAGAAAAGAACCGAATCGACGCTCTTCATGCAGCTGCGAGAACAAGTGTAAATCTCAGTGTATGTGGCGGAACAACAGAAGCGCTGGGTACCAATCTCTACAATCTCACGTGTAAGGAAAGTATGACACAGCCAAACGTTTGCGTGATTACAAACGATTTCTTTAGTAAACAAGATGTGTATGAACACACGCAATCTGAGCTGATTTATCTTTTTTAGAGACTCTTTATTCGTGTGTGAATTTTTTTTTGTTTGTTCCAAAACTTTGATTGCAGTACTATATATGACATTAAGGCCAATATATATATATATATATATACATATATATATATATATATATATATATATATATATATATATATATATATATATATATATATATATATATATATATAAAAGATGGCCGCATCTTCTTTTATTTATAATAGAAAAAAAATTTCAGGTAATAATTATAGTCTTTAAAATAGCATATTCCTACGCTTAAGCAATGATTCCAAGATGTCGTATAATCCAAGTGAAATAGCGTCACAAGTGTTTACTCTAATTCAGGACATAAGTACTACAGCCCGTAGTTTTAGATTATTGTAGAAATCTCATGGGCTTCCACCCAAATCCTACCGCCCCCCCCCCTCCTTTTTCCCAAAGTTTTTTTTTATCACATCACACAAAACTATCGATATAAATCAAAACAAGACACAAACTAATTTTTTCAAAGAGATTATTTATACAAATCTATGTTCCCGGAAATTTGATTTAAAAAAATTAAATTCTGAAGAGAAATCAATGAATGTCGTACTTTAATTTCAAGAACAGACTAGATGCCAGATAGCGTCTTCTGGCACAGAGTATGTGTTGATCTGCCATTGTCGGGCTGCATGCCACATTCGCTACCAACAGTTGTAGACATTTACACATATATATAAATATACACACGTAAAATATACCCAAAAAAATATACACACATATGCAAATATACACACATAAAAATAAACACACATATGCAAATATACACAATTATAGATATACACACATAAGTAAATAGACACACACATATATACATACATATTCACACAAACAAAAATACACTTAAATACACAAATATGCAAATATACCCACAAAAATACACAAACATTCAAATATTGACACACATTCAAATAAACACAAAACTATGTACATACATGTATTTTTAAATATACACATCTTTACAAATGTACACACAAATATACAAACATAAACAAAAATTCACACAAATACACACAAATTTACAAATATGCACACACATATACATACAAAAATACACACAAAACTTGAAGAAATACTCGGTAAGATTTGTAGTTACTATTTTTAATGAAACCGGTTTTACTTAAGTATCAGTAAATGAAGTGTAAGGTGCTTCATTAATAGTTGATTTAGTAATCAAAAGAAAACAACAAAATTTAAAGTTAAATAATACAAGTAAAGCGCTATTATATCGTATATTCTAAGATTTTCAAAAGTTTTAAAGTTAAATTCTTATGGTGTTGATCAAATCTTAGACAATGTTTTAAGAACAATAATTATGAATTTTATAAAGACTTTCGGATTTTAATTTATTTAGGCCTTAATAAATCTCAATAAAGTAGTTTTACTTAATAAATCTCAATAAAGTAGTTTTACTTAATAAATCTCAATAAAGTAGTTTTACTTAATAAATCTCAATAAAGTAGTTTTACTTAATAAATCTCAATAAAGTAGTTTTACTTAATAAATCTCAATAAAGTAGTTTTACTTAATAAATCTCAATAAAGTAGTTTTACTTAATAAATCTCAATAAAGTAGTTTTACTTAATAAATCTCAATAAAGTAGTTTTACTTAATAAATCTCAATAAAGTAGTTTTACTTAATAAATCTCAATAAAGTAGTTTTACTTAATAAATCTCAATAAAGTAGTTTTACTTAATAAATCTCAATAAAGTAGTTTTACTTAATAAATCTCAATAAAGTAGTTTTACTTAATAAATCTCAATAAAGTAGTTTTACTTAATAAATCTCAATAAAGTAGTTTTACTTAATAAAATCTCAATAAAGTAGTTTTACTTAATAAATCTCAATAAAGTAGTTTTACTTAATAAATCTCAATAAAGTAGTTTTACTTAATAAATCTCAATAAAGTAGTTTTACTTAATAAATCTCAATAAAGTAGTTTTACTTAATAAATCTCAATAAAGTAGTTTTACTTAATAAATCTCAATAAAGTAGTTTTACTTAATAAATCTCAATAAAGTAGTTTTACTTAATAAATCTCAATAAAGTAGTTTTACTTAATAAATCTCAATAAAGTAGTTTTACTTAATAAATCTCAATAAAGTAGTTTTACTTAATAAATCTCAATAAAGTAGTTTTACTTAATAAATCTCAATAAAGTAGTTTTACTTAATAAATCTCAATAAAGTAGTTTTACTTAATAAATCTCAATAAAGTAGTTTTACTTAATAAATCTCAATAAAGTAGTTTTACTTAATAAATCTCAATAAAGTAGTTTTACTTAATAAATCTCAATAAAGTAGTTTTACTTAATAAATCTCAATAAAGTAGTTTTACTTAATAAATCTCAATAAAGTAGTTTTACTTAATAAATCTCAATAAAGTAGTTTTACTTAATAAATCTCAATAAAGTAGTTTTACTTAATAAATCTCAATAAAGTAGTTTTACTTAATAAATCTCAATAAAGTAGTTTTACTTAATAAATCTCAATAAAGTAGTTTTACTTAATAAATCTCAATAAAGTAGTTTTACTTAATAAATCTCAATAAAGTAGTTTTACTTAATAAATCTCAATAAAGTAGTTTTACTTAATAAATCTCAATAAAGTAGTTTTACTTAATAAATCTCAATAAAGTAGTTTTACTTAATAAATCTCAATAAAGTAGTTTTACTTAATAAATCTCAATAAAGTAGTTTTACTTAATAAATCTCAATAAAGTAGTTTTACTTAATAAATCTCAATAAAGTAGTTTTACTTAATAAATCTCAATAAAGTAGTTTTACTTAATAAATCTCAATAAAGTAGTTTTACTTAATAAATCTCAATAAAGTAGTTTTACTTAATAAATCTCAATAAAGTAGTTTTACTTAATAAATCTCAATAAAGTAGTTTTACTTAATAAATCTCAATAAAGTAGTTTTACTTAATAAATCTCAATAAAGTAGTTTTACTTAATAAAATCTCAATAAAGTAGTTTTACTTAATAAATCTCAATAAAGTAGTTTTACTTAATAAATCTCAATAAAGTAGTTTTACTTAATAAATCTCAATAAAGTAGTTTTACTTAATAAATCTCAATAAAGTAGTTTTACTTAATAAATCTCAATAAAGTAGTTTTACTTAATAAATCTCAATAAAGTAGTTTTACTTAATAAAATCTCAATAAAGTAGTTTTACTTAATAAATCTCAATAAAGTAGTTTTACTTAATAAATCTCAATAAAGTAGTTTTACTTAATAAATCTCAATAAAGTAGTTTTACTTAATAAATCTCAATAAAGTAGTTTTACTTAATAAATCTCAATAAAGTAGTTTTACTTAATAAATCTCAATAAAGTAGTTTTACTTAATAAATCTCAATAAAGTAGTTTTACTTAATAAATCTCAATAAAGTAGTTTTACTTAATAAATCTCAATAAAGTAGTTTTACTTAATAAATCTCAATAAAGTAGTTTTACTTAATAAAATCTCAATAAAGTAGTTTTACTTAATAAATCTCAATAAAGTAGTTTTACTTAATAAATCTCAATAAAGTAGTTTTACTTAATAAATCTCAATAAAGTAGTTTTACTTAATAAATCTCAATAAAGTAGTTTTACTTAATAAATCTCAATAAAGTAGTTTTACTTAATAAATCTCAATAAAGTAGTTTTACTTAATAAAATCTCAATAAAGTAGTTTTACTTAATAAATCTCAATAAAGTAGTTTTACTTAATAAATCTCAATAAAGTAGTTTTACTTAATAAATCTCAATAAAGTAGTTTTACTTAATAAATCTCAATAAAGTAGTTTTACTTAATAAATCTCAATAAAGTAGTTTTACTTAATAAATCTCAATAAAGTAGTTTTACTTAATAAATCTCAATAAAGTAGTTTTACTTAATAAATCTCAATAAAGTAGTTTTACTTAATAAATCTCAATAAAGTAGTTTTACTTAATAAAATCTGCATGTCCATGACTTAAACAATATGTCATTGTAAAAATAATGTATATATTTTTTTCTAAAAACATCATGTTTAGAAAATAACATTAAAAAATATTTAAATATACAGTTTTCTCATATGTTCGGAACACTTTTGAAAGAGACCCTTTAAAGTTTTAAAGCATTCCGGCATGGTAATCGGACACACTATAAATAAATGTATATCGCCGTTTTATAAGGTTTTAAGATGCTAGAGCGGAATGCTACATTTAAAATTTAGATAATAAGAAAAACCAGATCATTACAAAATGTCATATTTAAACCTCTTGTTCTTGTAATATTGTCACCAGTCAATGCGCAAGTAAAGGATGTTCAACTTTTAGTTGTTTTTATGTCAATAGACAAATAGACTTTATAATACGCATTCATGTACATTCATGTACACACATGTACATTCATGAATACAGACACATAAAGAATGGGCGCGTGTTTCCGTTTTGACGAGGTTGTGACCGTCACAGAGCAGGTGAGGGACTGGAAAACTGAAGATCAAGATCTTTGACCTTCAAGGTCGTCACTATGGTGATGGACCAAGTGGACAGAAGTCTGTGACCAGAATGTTCAGTTTGGATTACCCTCTCCTGCGAGCTCTGACCACCAAAACAATAAACGCACTCATCCAAACAAAAAAATATTTTAAATTGGGTTCCCCACCCCTGTCCCATAAACCAGCCCCGTGGTCAGTGGGAGAGCCGTGTCCGAAGAGCTGGACGCTGACGAAATTGGCTCTGTCGAAACCTGACTAGCTTTCCGCGTCTGGGCTGCCCACGCCAGGGGAGACTAATCACGATAGTGTGGAGGGAGGGGGCGAAAGAAGTAATCACGGGCGCGGATATAAAGGTCATAGGTTGACCCCCGGGGTCGGCTGACGTCCCACATAGGTCGCGCACCTCTGGCCACAGCACTTCAAGTTTTTTTGTGGCAGCTTCCCCTGACCACTGGTCATCTTTATGACGCTATAACGAAAAACCATCTGGACATGGGAAACACGAGAAGCGGAAGCTGACCGATCACGTGGTCTATTTGAACTGTTACTCTTGAATGGAAAATTCGTTACTATAGCAACTGATGCACATGGTTTTAGATTGATGAGTTTCAATGTTTGGTATCCTATAGCGTTCACTTGAAAAATTCTACCATCTAAAAATTGTATGTTTGGCAATGGTATTATATAGTCAATATAAGCACACGTGTTAAAGGTCAAGTAGTCGATTCAAACCAAAGATGCTGAAACGTGCCAGAATTCTGAACTCATTATTTAACAATTTCATTACGGTTACGTAATAATCTGAAAAATATTTAAGTAATATTTTAGTCTTGTACTTCAAACATGATTTTAAAGAAGTTGATTGATACTTGATTACCCGCGCCTCCCCACCAAACTGAAGGGTAGATTGAATTCGCTCATCTCGCTCCTATGCCAGTGGGTCCAGAAAAATAATTTCATTTCAATGTGACCAAAATTGACTTCCAACTCGAGCGGAGTCATATACGTTGTGCAAGGAAGCAGTTGTATCAAGTGGAGTCATATATATATATATATATATATATATATATATATATATATATATATATATATATATATATATATATTTATATATATATTTATATATATATATACGCTAGCACAGCGATTCGCAGCCTGTGGGTCGCGACCCCCAAGCTTGGGGATCGTGACAGGCTTTCTGGGGGTCACCAAATGTCGACTAAAAATATTCACTGTATTGCAAATTTGCTCTGTTTTGTAAAATAAAAAATTGAACATCACTTATTTAAATTTCATGGGAGTCGCGCGTCACGTGGCTTCTATAAAAAGGGGTTCGCCACCCCAAAAAGGTTGGGAATCACTGCGCTAGCGTATTGAAGCAGTTGAATCATGATAATGAGTCTAGAGCATTTTGTACTAAACAATTTTAACGTTTGATATCAGCAAATAAAAAAAATATGAAGTATTTTTAACAGTTTATTTAATTAGGTGTTAATGCAACATACGCATGACATCATTCTTAGAAACTGGTCATTGTGATTTATTTGACTTATTCATTCGTTCGTGTGTAAATGTCCAGTTAATATACCGCCCGCATGTTGCTACGATGAAACAGTGCAGATTTGTGAAGCCACATTTATCAACACATGCAGCATGGCTCATCAATTTCATCAGAGACGTTTTTCCGTTAAATTCATCCACACCTGCTACACGACAGTTGAACGTTGACCCACGGTGGTCAGCGTGGGAATCTTTAGCTTGACCACTGGTCAGCACCTTTGACACGCCTCACTCTGTCACTGACCGTGGGGTGCACAATGCAGTGCAGAGTGGACGCTTTCATACAGTGGGCCAGGGATATGTCACGTAGTGTAAGGCGGGTGGGGGCGGGTGGGGGCACCTACTTGAAGAGTTCAGGCCAATGTCTAACAACGGACTCTACCATAAATCATCATTAGGGCTCAACCGTGACCATCAAGTTGTGGTCTTCACAAATTGAACCATCATTTCTAAAAAGAGCGTACACCTTGTTTCCTCATGCAGCATCGTCGCTATGAACTCAGCTTGTCAAACTTAAGGAAATATTTAAAACTTTATTGAAAACACGGTACAGTAAGTCGTTTAATGGTTTCTACAATTTTCATTTGTTTGTGTAAGTAACAATGTGGAGACATCTCAAAAGATACGTTGTTTTTTTTTAATTGTAGAAATGACCACTTTGAATTGATCACGCGTTAAAATATCTCCATTAATTTGGGCACCGATATTTCTTGCCCAATGATTGTCATCGTGGTTGTAGAGAAATTGGGTTTTTTATTTATCGCATGATTCCACTTTCACACCACAAATAATTTATGGCTGCATGCATGTGAAATCTGTTAACGATTCAAGATCTTGGGGATGAATTTCATTTTTATCAAACAATGGGCAGGTTTGATCATCTCTCCATTCTCTTGGGTGTTTGACAAGCATGTGAATAAACCACGTCTAGGTAAGGGCAGATTTACTAACAGAAGTACATACAGGATGTTATAAACATCGCACGGTGAATGCCGTTCAATAAACACTGAGTGAATGACGTTCAAATAGATACTTTCAAATAGATACTGGATGAAGGACGTTCAATAAACTTTGGGTGAATGACGTTCAAATAGATACTGGATGAAGGACGTTCAATAAACTTTGGGTTGAATGACGTTCAAATAGATACTGGATGAAGGACGTTCAATAAACTTTGGGATGAATGACGTTCAAATAGATACTGGATGAAGGACGTTCAATAAGCTTTGGGTGAATGACGTTCAAATAGATACTGGATGAAGGACGTTCAATCAACTTTGGGTGAATGACGTTCAAATAGATACTGGATGAAGGACGTTCAGTAAACTTTGGGTGAATGACGTTCAAATAGATACTGGATGAAGAACGTTCAATAAACTTTGGGTGAATTACGTTCAAATAGATACTGGATGAAGGACGTTCAATAAACTTTGGGTGAATGAAATTCTCAAAATCGTCTAGCGAATGGTTGTATCTCAGTGTTCAGTGTCTTAGAACAATTCCAAAAACCAATCATTTTACAAAAACGTATTTGAGTTTAGGTACTTAATGATAGACAACCCCACCCTTACTCCCTCCTTCCAACCCCCACCCCCACACACGCACTCTTTAAATACACAATGTCAAAAAGGGAAAGCCACCCACGAAGAAGGTACCGTTGTTTTGTTGTCGCCCTTTGCTCCAGCGCCACCTATAAGTTCACACCACCACACAACCCACCCCCCCCCCTTACCAGCAGCACAACGCCGTGTGCAGCTGTCAATGATTCAGTTTTATAAGACACCGTGCAGCTCGTGCTGAGTGACCCGCCAGTTGGTCACACCCGGTCCCCAGCCAACGACCCCAACTAACCTATCCCTTTATCATGGGCATTATCTCCCTTGTTTTTGTGTCAATGCTTTAATCCAACACGGGAACATTCCTGAGTTACTCATTCACTGTAGCGGTGCTTCTCAACCTGAGATCTCAGACCCCAGTTACGCCCACCAAAAGAGATTGCATCTAAATATTATCATGAGAATGCTAGTGGGACGGAGGTATTTGGGGCGTCTTTCCCTTTCATATTTCCCAATCAGGTGATATTTTATTGTGACTTGATGCTTGTTAGATCTAAGAAATTACGTTAGTAATTTATAAAATATCAAAAGTTAGTTCAATATTTCAAAATCTTGACCTGTGACCTGTGTCTTATTGTCTCCATTGTTGATCACGTGCCAATTACGTAACTGTATGTGAAAATTGAAGTCCAAACTTCAATATCTCCCTCCCAACCCTCTCTCTCACTCTCTATTTCTTTCTCTCTCCGAAAGTCTACTTCTATATATATATATATTTCACCTAAACGAGTATGTGCAAGTAAGCATGACGAATGACACTCGCTTGGGTCGACCGATCACTGTTGGCAAGTAGTTGGATGAAAAGAAAGAGAAAGAAAGGGGATGGGGGGAGGGGTGGCAACGATACTTCTTGCGTTCACTTGCGTTGTGCCTTCACAGAATAACATATGAATCGTAGTTCAGTGGTTATCTCGTCCACCTTTTTATTTTTTTAATTTAAAAAAATGTTTGTTTCTGCTTTTTCCAATTACTTTGTGCTGCTCTGTGTGTCCTTTCTCTCACCCCCCCCCCAATTCTTTGCACTCTCTATGATGAGCAGGTCTGCGGCGATCTCGTTATTGATATTAGTATGCCACTGTATGCACCATTCATTCCTCTAAGACCGTAAGATATAGTCATTCATATTTGTAATTAGAGCAAAGTATTATAAACAAACAAGGTTTATAAAGCATGTTTAAATATCAGTAGTCGGACCAATCTGCGTGAAATAATGACAGACGTGAATAAACCAAATCGCCTAACAACACGTGTGAACAATTGGAGATGATGAGGCAACAATTACCACCTGGCCATGGTTAGGTCTAATTGGGAGTTCAGAACGTTTGTAGGGGGGTGGTGACCCCGGGGTGGGGGGTAGGGCTGGTCGTGGGAATAGGAGGGGGAGATGAGTGGAGGAGGCATATTTTTATTCACTGGGGCGACAGATTTGTGTGGAGTTAATATACATAATTTACGTCATTTAATGTTTTGGTGCGCTCGTTTGCCAGTTTTTTCTCTTCGGGAATGTTAAATAAACAATTTTCACAAAAGTCAAATGTATTTCAACAAATAAGTGGGATAATGTTGGAGTATCGCTCCGTCTTTCTTAAAGATTTAAACCAAAAAATTCTTTTAAAGAACAGGAATAAAGCCACAGGACATTTGATATACAATGCAGGTTGTTTCAAAATATTCTTTCTAGATAACGGTACATTTTATTTCAGTGAATCAAAAGTCGGAGGACACTAGCTCAACTATAGAGGAAACAGAGTCAATCCTGAGGAACCCGCGTGATGACGTCAGATGTAGGTGCTGCTATTTTCGTTATTTATGGAATAATCTTTTAGAGAATTGTTGAAATCATATACCATAAACAATGTACAAACATCAATAAGCAAACGACGTCTAGATGCGCCATGAGTGGAAAAGGGACATAGAGTAGCACAATGAAAGACATTTCGCAGAATTTTTCTAAAACAAGTGACATTAATTCGCTGAATACAATTGTATTTCTTTTTAAATATTGTGATTTTGGCATTGTTCGCGTGATATTTTAAAGAACAATATATATAAAAAGCAATGAAAAGAATATAAATTCAGAAGAAATTCATTTTATTAGTACATCTCTAAATTCGTGAATATGTATTTCCTCTAAGCCTTATTAAGACATTAGATGTCGCTGATATCCCATACACTACTGCTTGCTTGGTGTTTCTAGCTCTGTTGCTTATAATTAAATGTGCTGATTTTCTTTGCCTTGTCCATAAAGTGTATCCAAGTCCCAGGCCAACCTAAGCCTGTAGCCACGGGGCAACCAATGACCCAGGCGTAGTGTAGAGAAACAGTTCTGCGACAAATGGCATTGTTTTAACTACTGCATGTTACTTTTTTGTGTGTGTCTGTTCTCTTTCAGGCTATTCAATAACTTTTTCTCCACGTCCACATGTTTACTAAATAGATATGAAATGGCCGCTGTGATGCAGGTGTTTATAATTGCGCTTGTTTCGTATGTTCGGTTATAATGCAGAGCCGAGGCATCACCTTGCATTAAACATCATTTATCGCTGTGTGTGACTCCCTCTCTGTCTATCAAGTAAGGTGTTTTAGACATCGTAGTCCAAGATAACGAGGCCGCGACTGCCCATTGACAACACCAACATCATTGACGGCCCACTTCACACCCGCAACAACCCAGTAAGTCAACGAGCCCGTACTCCTACGGCAAACAAATTACCGCCCCAACGACCTGGTGCGGCACGCCAGTGACAGCGGGGCGGTAA
This sequence comes from Ampullaceana balthica, assembly GCA_944989445.1. Taxonomy (NCBI): domain Eukaryota; kingdom Metazoa; phylum Mollusca; class Gastropoda; family Lymnaeidae; genus Ampullaceana; species Ampullaceana balthica. The sequence goes on from CALYLW010001964.1 coordinate 70,434, forward strand.
GTTCGCCGCCTCACCACCGTACCTACAATGGCCAGGGGGTAAGTGTTGCCCCCAGGGATCAGGGTTTACCCAAACACAGGCCCCCGTGATAAGTAGAGGGATCCATTCCTCCCGTCTCGGGCGGACCGACAAAAAAACATTCCCCGTCTGACCTTAGGCCTGGCCTTTGGTTTAACCCCTGACCCCCAGGTGCGTTGGCGGGCTGGCAGCACCGGGCTGCGCCATATTTGTTGACCTTAGTTCTTCTACTTTCTCTGTTTTTCTTGTTTAGTTATGTTTTCTCTATCTGTTTATGGAGGATTCTCTATGCCCCAAATAGCGGCGCGTGATGCCCCAAAGTCTCACCGGGCGGCAGAATTTCTCGCCTCCCAAATGTCCAAATAAATAAAAGCAATTCAACGAAACAAATAATCTATTTTTTTTTAGTAATATCCTTATTATGCTGCTTACTCACTGTACAATTGTATATCATTTATGAAGCTTCAAATGACTGCATTCGAGAACCTGCTAATATTTTGGAGTATTCTTAAATCTTCATGCAAGGACACAGCTATCTTCTCTAACCCACAACATAAACTGCAAATCGACCCCTGCTGTAGTCATAACATTATGACCACGGTGAGTTACCCCCCGTGTGTTGACAAATCTCGGGGTAACATAATTACTTCTTTGGTTGACCCAGTCAAAACCCACGCTGTAAAAACGTCGCTATCATATCCGACCTGCTGACGTCATAGATATAAATCTCACATTTGTCTTATCTGGGCGAGGTCAGATGCGAGAGGGTGGCACAGATCGTCTCACCCGAGGGCGAGACGAGGGCCCGGCTACTTTTAGTTTTAGCACTCGTGTATTTATTGCATTGTAGTTGTGCATGTCCCTTTATTTCAACGGCTTAAGTGGAGTTATGTTGACTTACAGGCAATAAACTTTTTCATAAATCGTGACCTTCCATTTAATGGCTCTCTGCATGTGTTAAAACTGTTGTGGTTCTCAAACTAGTTTATTTTGTTATTTATTTGTTCTCAAAATTTAAAAAATTCAACTTTAAAAAATACTTTTAAAAAAAAATTTTCAAAAATTTTTTGGTTGTCAAATTTTTAAACATTTTCCAAGATAACGAGATGTTGTTCTGTTTTATTTATTAATATTAATTAACTTATTTAAATATTTTAAAAATATTTTGCAAGATACTATTCATTGATTTAACCTACAATATAGAAATGTTAAAACATTTTGTTCTATTTTTTTTTATATATTACTAATTAAGTTAAAAGGAATATTATATATCTTCCAAAAAAAAATGAAAAGAAAACCGCGAATATTGCATATTAAATAATAAACAAATCAGTCAATATGTGCATATGCAGGTGACAGAAACCTTAACAGGTATCATCCCAGCCCATGCCACCCCAAGATGTACGGCGCTGGACCTCATCATATGCAGGTGACAGATACCTTAACAGGTATCATCCCAGCCCACGCTACCCCAAGATGTATGGCGCTGGACCTCATCATGTTCAACTGTACAGTCCTAGCCAACAAAGCGTGACATTCCGCGGAGCTATTAATTTCACAAAATAGAGATGGACTCGGAAGAGGGGGAGGGGGGCAGGGTTCCCGGACGTATCAACTTGTTCAGCCCCACCGCCCCCTCACACACACACACATTTGTGTTTTCTTTGGTGTAAACTAACTCCTTGACCCTCAAATATGACCTTTACCATCTAGGTCAGAGGAACAATGCTTAGAAGCGCAAGAACTTGGTCCGGCCATCTCCCGTTGTGTATAACATGTTCATCCAAGCGTGCACAGCTTGCTATCGGTGCCCTGCACCCAAATGACGGACGAAATCAGTTTTCATTGACAGCACAATTAATGGCGACTCAGTGCCGGCCATGACGACACATTCCCATTAGTTCCCTTTAATGGACACGTGGTGGTATCATAGACAGGGGAGGGGGGGACAATAGCGGGGACGGGGTGTAACTGGGTGTGTGATGAGAGACGATAAATGCACTATCTAAAGCAGTGCTTCTCAAAGTGGTGGTCCGCGGACCGGTGCCGGTCCGTGGGCCATCCGCTGCCGGTCCGCAGATGTTCTCAAAAAAAGGACAGAAAAAATTGTCAGTGCATGGAAAATAGTGCACCGGTGCCTGGTGCAATGGAAAAAATTCCTGCCGGTCCGCCATACTAAAAAGTTTGAGAAGCACTGATCTAAAGGACACTTGTCTTTGTGTGGGACTTATAGCCTGTATACCCAGGAATATAGCTGAGATGTAAAAAGTCTGTAGATATAGATATATATTTAAATACCGCCATTGACTCAATTCGAGGTATTGTTTATAAAATTATTATTGAAAGGATGTAATTTGAGAGGAACCCATTGTGTTTTATTATTGTTTGACTTATTTATTTGTAAAAAAATGCTTTCATTTTTTTTTAAAGAAATGAAAGAAGTCTCCATCTAAATAGAAGAAATATGTATACAAATTAATCTCACCGCCAGATGCTAATCAGCGGATCGCGTTAAAGAAGCTACTTGCCGTTATTTTGGACACCACGTGGTGTAATCTCAAGCCCAGATTCCCTCCCTTGTAGTCCCCACACCTTCCTCCATTCTCAAACGTCTCTAACACTATCCGAAAATTACCCGGCGCATGACTTCTGCTGGCTTATTGAGCAATCTTGTCATCAGCATTCCCCAGGAGTGGCGGCCGTGTCCACTTGGTTACACTGGGCAATCACTGGACACTGTCGCCTGATTGGTAATCCGAGACGCGCATTTAGCCGCGCACAATACCGCACCGCGTCGCTGTGCGAGGACGGCTAAATGAACCCCCTACGAACGCATGTCCCATGAAAATGAAGAGAAATCGTTAACTGATCCCGAGATCACTGGAGCGAGAGCCCGGCAGAGATCCCGGTAAATTAATCCATGGATGCGAGCACAACCTTTAACACCGGGGAGGGGGGATTCCTCCCCAAGATAAAGAGGGTAAGCTGGACAATACTGGAATCTAGGGCACACTACGCTGGACAATGGCCGGTCATGCAGCTAGTCCTGAACAGCAAGAAATATAACTTCGCATCTGCTTGTGTGTGTGTGAAATTATTGCTCGGATAAAGTCTCGCTATAGCAAGAGTTTATGTCTCCTTGCTAGCCAGATGCAGTGAGAGACGGTCACTGTTTATAGAGAAGTTATCTGGATATTGTTTCATGATAGCATTTATTATGTTGTAATACAAGTTCTCATTAAAGTGAATATGTTTCTTTAACTTCTCGACTTGAAGCGAAGTGTGTTGCTCCTTTCTCTCACCACACACCATTAGACGGAAGACCACACACACACGCGCGCGAAAACACCCTACACACACAGACACAAACACAAGCATATTAAGTTAATTAATATGAAATTATGCCTCGCAGTTAGCGGAATATTTAGTGGTTTGGACTGACATTAAGCAGGTCACGTGATAAAGTTCCAGGTTGCGATGCCTACATGTGACCTCGCTCGGTAGATAAGACAGATCTAAATTTATATATATGACATCATTTAGTCGGTCATCCAAGACCGATTTTTCTTTTGCTATCGTTGACCAGGGCAGAGACATGACAAGTCTTTGGATACAGCAGTTTGTCACCAAGTGGAGGTAAATCCCGTTAGAGCGGGTGTATAGAGGATTACTCTGCTCTTAGCAGGGTTACGCACCACGAAAGCTCGCAGCTCATAGAGTACGCGCTGGTTATAGGGTGCGTGAGGACTGCGTAAATGTTCCCTTAAAGATATCTGACCGACGCCGCGCAGCAGTTTATATTTACTGCGCAGAAAATTTTGTAAAATATTGCACGAAAAATGGATGCTGAGCACCTTTGCACAATTGTCTTTAAAATCCTTTATATTAACTTCGCGGCCGTCTCATCATCTCATGGGCGGGCGGAAAAACAAAAGTCAAAAATGACCCACTTCCCGTGATCCGATCGAGCTTAAATTTGATACATGGACCCGTCTCACCTAACAATGCATGGTATCAAAATTTCAGATCGATCGAACGTACCGTAATTAAATTAATGCATTTTTAGTTTATCCTTATATAACGTTTGTAATTCAAATTCACTGTTTGTTATTGTTTTTTTCCACGTGAAAGTTTGAGTTGACGCGTTGAGGCGACCCATCGAAGTACCGGGGTGCTTTTGTTTACATTTTACGTGTCGCGCTGAGCTCGGTCAAGCGAACCGGTGACCAGACTCCCCCCCCCCAAGGGTTATGAAGAAAAGTTGAGTTAAGACAGATTCAGTCTGTAAATGCTTGTCGCGTTTGAAAATAATCAATACTGTTAGTTATGACTCATATATAAGGCATTTATAGTCAAAAACTTTGTTTTTACGGGGTTGTTTTATTTGTTTTTTTACTTTGCACGTGAACCAACGAACATTCAAGGGAATGAAAATCGCTCTGCATGGGTGTGTGTTTTTGTTGTTTTTTTTTAAATAATATTTTTTATTTAATGTTTTCGTTGTAATAATATTGATATACATTATTACATGACTTTTTATCCAGGTAAACGAAGGGCGTGTTTTCAATATAGGAGTGGTGGGCCGCAAAGGAAAACAAAAAAAGGGGGGGGGGTATTTAGAATTCCTCTCTCAAAAGGTGAAATTATCTTTGGTAATGAAGAAGTCAAGATTGGACAAGAAATGTTCATGGTTTTGACCTTAAAGGCGGAGTGCTGACCTGCGTGTTATCTTAATGTAAAGACATTATTACTGAAATAGACGGCCTGCGGCTAATTTCTGTGCACTTTAAAACGGATCAGGCGAGTGTGTACACAATAAAATCACGACAGAGTATTATGTAACGTAGCATCTCAATCGAGGGCGGAGTAAGGGGGATGCTGATCGGGCTAAAGCCAGGGGCCCCCAATGATTTAAGGGCCCCAAACTTATTATAATGTATTATTATACATATAATATAATATTGTAATGGGCCTGGTGGCTGGACCGGGCCCCAGGTGGAATTGCAGCAAGGAGCCCCATGCAATCATGATCCGTCCCTGATCTCAATATCAAGAAACAAGAATTTCTTTTTCACGAGAAGATTAAACAGAGATCCTGTAATTCGGCTCTCGATCAGTAAAATAAAACAAAAATATTACACATGGACATCGAAGCTCTATTTTAATCAGTTGACTCGTAGATGTTACCGCAGCTAAGGAAGTAATTTAATGAACCCAAGAGCAGCAATGGAAGTAATTTAATGAACCCCAGAGCAGCTAAGGAAGTAATTTAATGAACCCAAGAGCAGCTAAGGAAGTAATTTAATGATCCCCAGAGCAGCTAAGGAAGTAATTTAATGAACCACAGAGCAGCTAAGGAAGTAATTTAATGAACCACAGAGCAGCTAAGGAAGTAATTTAATGAACCACAGAGCAGCTAAGGAAGTAATTTAATGAACCCCAGAGCAGCTAAGGAAGTAATTTAATGAACCCGAGCAGCTAAGGAAGTAATTTAATGAACCCCAGAGCAGCTAAGGAAGTAATTTAATGAACCACAGAGCAGCTAAGGAAGTAATTTAATGAACCACAGAGCAGCTAAGGAAGTAATTTAATGAACCACAGAGCAGCTAAGGAAATAATTTAATGAACACCCAGAGTAGCTAAGGAAGTAATTTAATGAACCACAGAGCAGCTAAGGAAGTAATTTAATGAACCACAGAGCAGCTAAGGAAGTAATTTAATGAACCACAGAGCAGCTAAGGAAATAATTTAATGAACACTCAGAGTAGCTAAGGAAGTAATTTAATGAACCCGAGCAGCTAAGGATGTAATTTAATGAACCCCAGAGCAGCTAAGGAAGTAATTTAATGAACCCCAGAGCAGCTAAGGAAGTAATTTAATGAACCCCAGAGCAGCTAAGGAAGTAATTTAATGAACCACAGAGCAGCTAAGGAAGTAATTTAATGAACCCCAGAGCAGCTAAGGAAGTAATTTAATGAACCCCAGAGCAGCTAAGGAAGTAATTTAATGAACCACAGAGCAGCTAAGGAAGTAATTTAATTAACCCGAGCAGCTAAGGAAGTAATTTAATGAACCCCAGAGCAGCTAAGGAAGTAATTTAATGAACCCCAGAGCAGCTAAGGAAGTAATTTAATGAACCCCAGAGCACCCACAAAGGCATCCACCTCTGGGATCATTTTCAGGAAAATTCCATCTTCATATATCCTTTTTTCAAAATTAGAATTTTTATATGTTCAGTACCATCAAAAATACAGTAAAAACTCTCATTAAGAGCACCTCTCATAACGAGTTTTTCGCATAACGAGCAAAAAAAATTTTTGGAAAAAGTTGCACCCTTAACGAGCGAAGATTCGCGTAACGAGTGACGCACTAACTAAAGGAAAGTCCCTTTTTAAATCCTTTATATTAACTCGTGGTGTCTGCGGCGGACCTTGCTTGCTTGCTTGCTTGCTTGTCGCCAAAACTTTTGATCGATTTTTAACCCACTTGCTCGCAAGATAGCGAGCTGAAATTTTGCAGGCAGTTTCGTACCGATGATAAAAACAATGTATCAAAATTTCAGATCGATCGCATGTACCGTAATTAAATTATTGATTTTTTAGATTATTTTATTTATTCCTATGTATCATGCTATTTTTTGAGATAGAGCGTCGCGGTGCGTATTATATTGAACAACCTTTCTGTCGCGCAATAAGGTGCGTATTTTATTGACAGCTCTTTTTATAAACATATTCCTGATCGGTGCGTATTATATTAAACACGTTTTACGACACAACTTCAATTTTGTATTCCTGGATGGTCTGGCGCTGCGTATTATAATGAACATTCTTTTAGTTACTTCTCGTACATAAAGGATTTATAGTCAAAAACTTGGTTTTTTACGGGTTTTTCTTATTAAATCCTTTATATTAACTCGTGGTGTCTGCGGCGGACCTTGCTTGCTTGCTTGCTTGTCGCCAAAACTTTTGATCGATTTTTAACCCACTTGCTTGCAAGATAGCGAGCTGAAATTTTGCAGGCAGTTTCGTACCGATGATAAAAACAACGTATCAAAATTTCAGATCGATCGCATGTACCGTAATTAAATTATTGATTTTTTAGATTATTTTATTTATTCCTATGTATCATGCTATTTTTTGAGATAGAGCGTCGCGGTGCGTATTATATTGAACAACCTTTCTGTCGCGCAATAAGGTGCGTATTTTATTGACAGCTCTTTTTATAAACATATTCCTGATCGGTGCGCATTATATTAAACACGTTTTACGACACAACTGCAATTTTGTATTTCTGGATGGTCTGGCGCTGCGTATTATAATGAACATTCTTTTAGTTACTTCTCGTACATAAAGGATTTATAGTCAAAAACTTGGTTTTTTACGGGTTGTTTTTATTTAAATCCTTTATATTAACTCGTGGTGTCTGCGGCCGACCTTGCTTGCTTGCTTGCTTGTCGCCAAAACTTTTGATCGATTTTTAACCCACTTGCTCGCAAGATAGCGAGCTGAAATTTTGCAGGCAGTTTCGTACCGATGATAAAAACAATGTATCGAAATTTCAGATCGATCGCATGTACCGTAATTAAATTATTGATTTTTTAGATTATTTTATTTATTCCTATGTATCATGCTATTTTTTGAGATAGAGCGTCGCGGTGCGTATTATATTGAACAACCTTTCTGTCGCGCAATAAGGTGCGTATTTTATTGACAGCTCTTTTTATAAACATATTCCTGATCGGTGCGCATTATATTAAACATGTTTTACGACACAACTGCAATTTTGTATTTCTGGATGGTCTGGCGCTGCGTATTATAATGAACATTCTTTTAATTACTTCTCGTACATAAAGGATTTATAGTCAAAAACTTGTTTTTTTTACTGGTTTTTCTTATTAAATCCTTTATATTAACTCGTGGTGTCTGCGGCCGACCTTGCTTGCTTGCTTGTCGCCAAAACTTTTGATCGATTTTTAACCCACTTGCTCGCAAGATAGCGAGCTGAAATTTTGCAGGCAGTTTCGTACCGATGATAAAAACAATGTATCAAAATTTCAGATCGATCGCATGTACCGTAATTAAATTATTGATTTTTTAGATTATTTTATTTATTCCTATGTATCATGCTATTTTTTGAGATAGAGCGTCGCGGTGCGTATTATATTGAACAACCTTTCTGTCGCGCAATAAGGTGCGTATTTTACTGACAACACTTTTTATAAACCTATTCCTGATCGGTGCGCATTATATTAAACACGTTTTACGACACAACTGCAATTTTGTATTTTTGGATGGTCTTGCGCTGCGTGTTATAATGAACATTCTTTTAGTTACGTCTCATACGTAAAGGATTTATAGTCAAAAACTTGGTTTTTTACGGGTTGTTTTTATTCCTGGA